>JABUQX010093910.1:0-10000 GCA_015478945.1 Trachelipus rathkii | reverse complement strand
ATTATTTTTATATTTTTATTATATATTATAATTATATATAGATATATATGAATCAGCTCAATTTTTTAATATATATATATATATATATATATATATATATATATATGTTATAAGGGTTTATATAAAAAGAGCCTAATAACAAGCAAAAATAATATCATTTTCTCAATCAGGATTAAAAATCTCACAATATCACAGGTTCCAATTACATTCTGGGAATGCCAACACTTTATGCGGAAAATAAAAAAAAAAAAAAAAATCATATCTCAAAAACTACAATAGCTACAGCGAAAAGGAATACATTTTTGGAATCCTTGTAAAATTTTAGTTAGGAAAATGTAAAAAAAATAATAAATAAATAAATAAATATTGGCTATTTTTTTTTTTAGGAGCAGGGGACATAATATATATATATTATATATATTATTTGTAAAGATATTACACGGCAATGTAGGGGGCTCGAGCCGACGGGGAACACAGGGGGGGACGTTTTCCATACCCCTTAGGGGAGGGGCGGAGGAACCCCCGCGACACCCAAATACCAAAGAGCGGGGGTTCCGGAGACCCTCCCCGGAGGGGGGGAATTAGTCCTACCCTGTAGTTCCCCCGGAAGGCAGAGACCCCGACTCCTGCCATCGGTGCGGTATACCCTTGGGTATTCTTGTTAAAAAAAGGCAAAATTTAATATTGTAGTTTTTTTTATTTTTTTTATACATTTTCCGCACTAAAATTGGACCAGCATTCCAACAATGTATTCCTTTTCCCTGTAGCTATTGTAGTTTTTGAGATATGAGATAATAAGTATAAGAAATTTTTGCTGTTAATGAAATACATCTTTCCCTATATATATATATATATATATATATATATATATATATATATATATATATATATATATATATATATATATATATATATATATATATATATATATATATATATATATATATATATATATATATTAGTGTTGCACCGATACCAAAATTTAAAGCCGATCCCGATACCGATACCAAAAATAGGTTGATATTTATAGAATTTTTTACCCTAAAATCAAAAATTTAAGCAAGATTATATATATATGTATATATAAGAAGTATATATTTATACATATATCTAAAAAGAAATATATAAATATATTATTATTATATATATATATTATTATTATTATTATTGGATACATATATATGTATATATATATATTATTATACATATATATTTATATATGTTATATATATATATTATATATATATATATATATGTTATTATATATATATATATATATATATATATATATATATATATATATATATAAGGTTATATATTATTATTATTATTATGCCAGTTGTGGCAGACATTCAATTCACATGAACCATATATATATATATATATTATATATATATATTATATATATATATATATATATATATATATATATATATATATATATATATATATATATATATTATATATATATATATATATATATATATATATATATATATATATATTTATATATATATATATATATATATATATATATATATATATATATATATATATATATATATATATATATATATATATATATATATATATATATATATATATATATATATATATATATATATGAGTTCGCTGTAGTTCCTCAGTGGAAAAAAGAGAGTCTTTGTCTCTGAAATGAATAAATTTTTATTTTAATTTTAATTTTGAAATCCTTGATTTGGCTACTTAAACGGATACAAACGGTTACAGTAATAACTTAAAAAGAAAAACTATTTACGAATCGAAACTTCTGTAAATGTAAAACATTTCTCTAAATTATTTTATTATAGAAATACGAGTTGAGAAGCTACAAATTTTTCGGTTTTATTTCTTTGACAATTTTTATTGTAATATCAAATTTAAAATTCAGAAAAGAAATTTCAAATATTGAATTATTGTTAGAGTGAGGCTGCGTTTCGTGGAGTAGTCTCATAAGCCGAAGCAAGGGTAGCGATATTTTCGAAAGTTAAATGTCGGCTTTTTTTCATAATTATCAAAATTTCAAAATTTAAAAATTCTAAAATTCATGAATTGTATGAAAGCTCTTTTAACTAAAAATCCTAATCTCACCAACACCATCTGGCTCATGCAGGAAATGATTATGACTAAATATATAAAAATTATATATATATATATATATATATATATATATATATATATATATATATATAGGTATATATATATATATTTATATATATTATATGCTATATATATATATATATATATATATATATATATATATATATATATATATATATATATATATATACAGTACTGGCATATATCTCAAAAACTAAGATAGGTACAAGAAAACTAATAACATATATGGAATCAGCGTAATGAAATTTGTATGAAAAAATTATTTTTTTTAACTAAAATAATATCCGAGGGTAAACCGAAAATATTTTTACTTTTTGAAGTCTCTCGATCTCCTGAGACTAATACGGGGGACGAAACCCCTCCTTGTCCTCACCGTCGGCTCCAGCTCCTTTAAAAATAAATCAATTTCACTTTTTACGATTCCCTTAAATATTTTATATATATATATATATATATATATATATATATATATATATATATATATATATATATATATATATATATATATATATATATATATATATATATATATATATATATATATATATATATATATATATATATTATTGGTCATTGTGAAGTGCAGACGTGTTTTTGTGTGCTCTCGGTTGATAGTTTATATTTATTTTTATTATTATTATGTAAAGCTGTGTTTAGTGAAATGTGTGTTTTTCAATCTATGTTTTAACATTTGTTTAAGTTTTGTTTGTCTGAGTGTGTGTGGGTGTATGTGTATAGATTTAATGTGCTTTAGTTTAGTATGTAGATTGTGTAGTTTAACTTTTTAGATTTTTCAAATTTTCTGTAAATACGGTTTTAGCGTTTTAAAATTTCCTAAAGTTTTATTATACAAAATTTGATTTTTAATTAATTTTAGCACATTAAACTTTTTAACTTAGGTTTTAGCGTTTGATGAATTTTATCCCGATTTTTCCTTTTGTTTTTGTCTGTCTTTGGCTTTTGTTCTTGTTTGTGTGTGTGCGCGCGCGCGTGTGTGTGTGTGTGTGTGTGTGTGTGTGTGTGTGTGTGTGTGTGTGTGTGTGTGTAGGTGCGGGCTTTCTATTGACTTCACCAACATCCGTGGCTTAAACTCTAACTCTGCTTCCGTTGAATACCACCTCTCTAACTCTAACCCTAACCTTTTGCTCTTGTCTGAGACTCAGATGGCTAAGAATTCATCCTCTAACTCGTTTAATGTATCCAACTATAACTTATTTCATAATTTCCGTCTAACTTAACACTCCTGTAACACGTCTCGTGAATCTCGAATCTCCTAATTTCGATGTTCTGTGGCTTAAAATCTTTCTTCCTTCTACTACAATAATCTTGTGCTTCTGCGTACTGTTCTCAGAACAGATTTTCACGCCTTGCAGGGATACTACTTCTCACGAGACTGTTATATATTTTCATCCAAATACTGAGGTTCTCTATTTAGGGTTTCAATATACACAACACTGAATGGTTGTGGGTCCCCCATACTGATTTAGGGTGGGGAGGAGCCGAATCATTAGCAGCATTCTCAAGGATCTGGAGCAACTAATTAAAGAACCAACAAACATTCCGGATCGTCCCAACCAATTCTTGAACACACTTGACCTATGTTTCACCACTAGTCCTTCTCTTTATAAATACACCACCTTCGCTCCTATTGGTAAATCTGACCACAACCTTATATCTCTTAATTTTAATACTTTCTCTCCAGCAGCTCCATCCTGCCCTATGCGTTCTTCTGGCACTTTAATCGGGCCGATTTGGGACTTTGCGTCGTTTCTACACCAACTATAATTGGAGTGACTGCTTTGACTCTGAAGACGCTTCGGCTTCTGCCGACAAAGTGGGAGCTGTAATCGTTGATGGGATGAGCAGGTTCATTCCTTCTTCGACTAAATCTTTCTCTCCTCATAATCCATGGTTCGATCGTAATTGTTCTCTGGCCATTCAGGCTAGAGACAATGCGTATCGGGGTGGAAAAATTCTCGTTCTCCTATCACTCTCGCTAATTTTCATTCAGCTAGAAATCGTTGCAGGGATACTCTTCGACGAGCAAAGCGGCTTTCATGAAACGAAAGTGCGATAACCTCTTTGGTTCTCTTACCGACAAAACTTTTCTGGCCTCTTGCCAAAAACATCTCAAACAACTTCTGTAAATCTACCTATTCCTCCTCTTATTCGATCTGATGGTTCTGTTGCTAATTCTCCACTGAAAAGGCCAATCTCTTCGGCCTCCTATTTTCCCCTCAATCCTGGACGATTCTGGCATTCCTCTTCCTCCTCCTTCTCCTCCTCTCAGGTGTCCTATGCCTTTGCCTGAGATTACATTTGATCGGGTGCATGGGCTCCTGAAATCTATGAACGTTAGGAAGGCGGGTGGCCCGGATGGCATTCCTCCCCGAGTTTTGAGGGAGTGTGCTTCCGCAGTAAGTCTATCATAAGTTCAACTATATTCTCTATGCCTCAATACTAGCACTTTCCCTCAGTGTTGGAAGCACGCACATGTCCAACCTATTCCGAAAAAAGGAAGCCGCTCTGATCCTTCTAACTATCGCCATATAGCTCTATAGCTCTCACTTGTATTCTATCTAAGATCTTTGAAACCCTTCTCAACTCTCACTTCTTAGACCATCTGGAATCTCATTCCTTTTTTCCGATCGCCAGTACGGCTTTCGGCGCTCGAGGTCTACTGGTGATATACTTTCCTATCTAACAGATTTATGGTTTTCCACCCTTAGGAATTACGGGGAGACTTGCGTGGTGGCGCTTGACATATCCAAAGCATTTGACCGGGTATGGCACGCGTCACTGCTCTCCAAGCTCCCTTCCTTCTCTTTGCTTACTTATGTCTAGCTTCCTTTCAAATCGCTCAATATCGGCTGTTGTTGATGGGGCGACTTCTTTTTTTATCTATGTGGTGTTCCTCAGGATTCTGTCTTATTTCCTACTTATTCCTGCTTTTCATTAATGATCTTCTCGTCTGCACAACTAACTCTATCCACTATGCCGATGACCCGACCCTTCATTCTTCAACTCATTTCAATTCTGCTCCTCTTTTGCTTCTGTAGAATTGCCTCTTGTTGTTCTCTTTCCGCGATTCTATTCTCGCTGATCTGGATAGAATTTCCGGGTGGGGTCGTCTCAACCTTGTGAAATTTAATTTTTTAAAAACCCAACTTCTACAAATCTCCCTCTCTAAAACACCTTCCAACTTTCCTATCTCTTTCGACGGTTCTCTCGTCTCTCCTGTTGACAATATAAACATCCTTGGCCTTAACATAAAAAAAAAAAAATGTCTTGGAAACCTCACATCACAACGGTTGCTAGGGCGGCCTCAAAGAAACTGGGAGTTCTGTTTAGACTGCGAGACTTTTTTTCTTCTTCTCAGTTACTCCAGCTATACAAAGGTCTCATCCGCCCTTGTATGGAGTACTGCTCTCATATCTGGGGGGCTCAGGTTTCACCCGGCTTTTGGATAGGGTCGAGTCAAAGGCAAAAAGACTTATAAACTGTCCTGTACTTTCTAGTTCACTTGACCCTCTATCTTTGCGGCGCGATGTTGGTGCTTTATCTCTTTTCTATAGGTACCGTAGCGGCAGGTGCTCGAGGGAACTTTCCACTCGCGTGCCACCTCCTTTAAGACGCCCTCGTAGCACAAGGGGTGCTGTGTCGGCACATGAGTTTTGTGTTGATATTAGCAACCCAGACTAGTTCGGCCTGCGGCGCCTCCTTCCTTCTTTCCTGCCACCTCTGTTCTGTGGAATTTTCTTCCATCTTCTGTGTTTCCTACTCAATTTAATCTCCCTCACTTTAAAGCCCGCGTCTGTGCTCATCTGCGTAATTTGCGTTAGTTGAATTTTTGTTGATTTTAACACCCCCTCCTTGAATAGGGCTTTGCCCGTGAGCGGTGGTGATAACTGTAAATATATATATATATATATATATATATATATATATATATATATATATATATATATATATATATATATATATATATATATATATATATATATATATATATATATATATATATATATATATATATATATATATATATATATATATATATATATATATATATATATATATATATATATATTATATATATATATATATATATATATATATATATATATATATATATATACGGGCGTAGCAGGGGGGGGCACTTGCCCCCCCTAAATCTTGGCGAAATAAAAAAATGAACCTTATATGTTTGCCAGACGACGTTTTTAAGGGTTTATTAGTAGAAAAACTGAAAAAGATATATCAATCGATAGATAATGAAGGAGTAATTACTAATTACTAACGTATTATAAACATACATTTTTTTCTAAAGAGTTTTAATGTGTTTTCGTTTTCATATTGGCTTGAAGTCAACTAGCTGTGTGCTTTTATACAGCTAGCTTCTTCTGACAGTATTCTCCGCTAGAACTCTCAGTATGTCGATAGCATTTGGCTATATATATATATATATCAGTGGCGTAGCTATATGTTTTTACATGGGTGCGAAGATATATATATATATATATATATATATATATATATATATATATATATATATATATATATATATATATATATATATATATATCACTCAACCTTGCCCCCTAAATGAAATCCTGCCTACGCCCATGTATATATATATATATATATATATATATATATAGGGATATATATATATATATATATATGTATATATATATATAGTATATATATATACATATATATATATATATATATATATATTATATATATATATAATTTCCTTTTATACAAATTTCATACGCTGGATTCCATATATGTTTTGACTTTTTTTGTACCTATATGACGTTTTTGAGAAATATATATATATATATATATATATATATATATATATATATATATATATATATATATATATATATATATATATATATATAAAAAGAAAATTCATTTTCTCCATACAAATTTCATACACTGATTCCATATATGTTATTAGTTTGTAATACACTGATTCCATATCCGGGATTGATTTGATCAAAGATAAAGCAGTACTCTATGGGATCTAGTACTTTCTTTTATTTGCTTTTCTATATATATATATATATATATATATATATATATATATATATATTATATATAGATATATATAGTATATATATATATATATATATATATGGATAATATATATATATATATATATATATATATATATATATATATATATATATATATATATATATATATATATATATATATATATATATATATATATATATATTATATATATATATATATATATATAATAATAATGAAGATGTAATATCTCTCTGCTTCTTAGAGAGAGAGTAGAGAGAGAACTGCTTAATATATAAAGATATATAAATATAGTTTGTATATAGATATAAAGAGCAAAGGATGACCTATATGAAGAAATTTATATATATATATATATATATATATATATATATATATTATATATAAATATATCTAAAGAAGTTACCCGCATGATATCTCTCGAAAATTACATAGGTACAGAAGAATGATAACACAGTGAATCGCTGCTAAATATGTATGGAAAATGAAAAAAATTTTTCTTTTTATATTCCAAACCAAGATAGGTAGAAGAAAACTAAACATATATGGAATCAGCATATGAAAATGTTTAGGGGCTCGAGCCGACGGTGGGACAGAGGGGGACGTTTTCCATACCCCGTAGGGGAGGGGCGGAGGAACCCCCGCGACACCCAAATACCAAAGAGCGGGGGTTCCGGAGACCCTCCCCGGAGGGGGGGAAATAGTCCAACCCCGTCGTCCCCAGGAGGCCGAGAGACCCCGACTCTTTGCATCTTTGCGGTTTACCCTGGGGTATTCTTTTAGTTAAAAAAAAAAATCTTTTTTCATACATATTTCATACGCTGATTCTAAATATGTTATTAGTTTTCTTGTACCTATCATAGTTTTGGAGAAAAAAAAAAAATAAAAAAAAAAAAAAAAGTAAAATTTTTTTTTTCATTTTCCATACAAATTTCATACGCTGATTCCATATATGTTATCAGTTTTCTTGTATCTATCTTAGTTTTCGAGATATCATGCGGGTAACTTCTTTAGTTTCACCATATATATATATATATATATATATATATATATATATATATATATATATATTATTATATATATTATATATATATATATATATATATATATATATATATATATATATATATATATATATATATATATATATATATATATATATATATATATATATATATATATGTTCTGTCGTCTTCTGCTCTATCTCCCCCCAAGATTGGGGATAAGTAGTAGTGCTAGAAGCTATCGGAAAAGAAAAGCAGTAGAAGAATATGACAAACGTCGAAAAGAAAGCCCAGCCTTACCGCCCCCTCTGTACCATTAATTAGTGAGAGCTCGTCACAGACAGAAAATCCACCCTAGAGCATCATGGGACCGCGACGGACCCTCACTATGGTAAATCGTCAATGTAAGGGTTCATCCCCTGGCCCCAGGTGGGCCACAACCATGCCCCCATACAAAACCCCCCCTTTTCTCCTATTATGCACCTTTCACCTAGCCTCTGCCAAACTATTTTTCTCCTTCAGACATTCGTTCACTGACTCAACTACTTCCTCTCGGTCTCTAAACCAACCGGTCGGTTCCCAACACACTCTCCACTATACATCCGCTTAACCAACCGACTTTCATTCATCCTTTCCACATGACCAAACCATCTCAACATACTTTCATTTATTCTCTCATTTACCCCTTTCTTCACACCACACATCTCTCTAATAAGTTCATTCCTCATTTTATCAATTCTTCTCACACCTAGCATGCCCCTAAGATTGTCCATCTGAACACATTGAACTTTAGATCTATACCTCTTATTCCAGACCATAGTCTCACTACCATACAATAACACAGGTAACAACATACCCTCATGTAAGACCCTAGCGCACTCAAGACTTAGTCCCTTTACATTCACCAACGATTTAATTGCACCAGCAACCTTCCTGCCATTCACAACTTTCCTACTACACTCTGCATCATCCGTTCCCTTCTCATCCAACATATATCCTAAATATTTAAACTCAGACACTTGCTCCAGCTGCTCACCATCTAACATAACTTCACACTGAGGACTGTCCTCACTCACAACCATAACCTTTACTCTTATCTACGTTTACTTTCAAACCTCTCCTTTTACATACCCTAATCTCTCTACCAATTATCTCAAACTCTTCAGATTCGTCACACAGAACCAAATCATCCGCATATAATAGGTAGGGCACCCTCCACTCATCTCCATTCTCCACCATTCTAACACCATTTCCTGCCATCCCCACCTCTAAATCTTTCATAACCCCATCCATATACAAATTAAATAACCAAGGAGACATAACACAACCCTGTCTTACTCCGCTGTTAATCTTAAACCATTAACCATTCACTTTCAACCCCATTTATTCTTACACACGCTTCACTATCGTCATACATACTTTTGATTCCATTCAGAAGCCTACCACCAACACCATATATCAATAACACCTATATATAAGTGCTACCCTACTAACTCTATCATACGCCTGTTGCAAATCCATAAACCTAAATATAGTTTATTCTTTTATTATTCTTCCTCTCCCTCATTTTCTCAATCATTTGTTTCAGTGTAAGATTTGATCCACACATCCTCTCTACCACTTAAACGCAAACGCACCTTGTTCCTCACCAATCAGTCCTTCAGTCACTGGACGCACTCTTTTCGACCAAAAATACGAGCATTTATTTTGCTACAACACTCAGTAAACTAATTTCCCTATAATTCTACAGTTCCCCTTTTCTGCATTATACTTATATATAAGGGTGA
>JABUQX010093909.1:30000-55097 GCA_015478945.1 Trachelipus rathkii | reverse complement strand
AATTTTAACAGCAGAGGATGCCTCCGTATAACCTCTGGCGTTATCAGATTTCTTCGAGCCTGACTACTATTCCGTCTTATTGTTATAGTGTATGCGAGCCGTGTATACTCTCCTTTGCATTAGGAGCAAAGTTGCTACTACCTATCGTCGGTAATAGGGTACAAAAATCGGGTGATCCCTCCATACCATCATTGTTCTTTACTAATGCCGCGATGAGATTGAGGGCAATACATTACCTTGGTCTATATAATATGTGATTTTTCCTCCAAACAATCGTGCATGTGAACGAGTCTTCCCTGTTTGGCGATGCATAGTCGAGTTGTATGTGACCTTCCTTTTCATCTAACATAAGGTATATATATCCTAAATATTACCTCTCACATACTGCTCTTTCCAATCCTAGCTATTCCGCTCACCACTCCCCCACTCTCCGTTACGTATTAACACGTTCACTCGGCTCTTCCACGTTGCTATTATACTCGTATACTTTTATTAGTTATGAGCGCTGATAACCATTAGCTATTGAACACTATTTAGCGGAGTATAATGTATATATAATATCGCTATTATACGAGAATATCTCAAACTCCGTGCTCAAACTTCTGGCCATTATATCACTTGAGATTTATCTTTACCGGCACTCGTTAAACAGGGATAAGGTAGGGATGATCCGCTCATCCAAAATATTGTAGCAACAACGCGTGTACTGAGCCTCTTATTTTTGTGATCTATCGATAATGGTAGTGAGCGTATTGACCTCAACACCCCTCATATTTAATAGATCCACGACCATTATTTCATAGGAGCATACCACATTGATTCCTCTATATATAGATGTTCTATATTGGAATATAACACCACCAAGTACGATGGCCACCAGCTTCATAATAGCGTATGAAGCCACTGAATATCTCTCAAAGGTCTGGTGAGGCTGCACCCCTGCATGGCCGCTAATATTCATTATAATACCACTATATTGGTCACTCGGACTACAGATATATATATGACATTATTACAATTTCAGGTTTGAAAATATATAATTTACCTCCATTATTCCATACCCATAACATTATTATTATGAAGTTATATATATTCTTACAATACTATGTACTATAATTAGTAAATCTATTTTGCAAGTTGCTCAGTGGTAGGCCAGCTCTCGATATGAATACAAAACCGATAAAATAATGACAAACAATGAAAGATCAATCACTGCCAAACTATTACTCACTTCTCCACTTTCTTATCTTTATGCTATAATAAGTAACAGACGGTCTTATCAACCTTATCAGGTGCTGCTCTAAAGATAATCGCTATACGAAATATTACCTATTATATCAAACTCCTTATAATATATCCCTCAGCTGAACAACGGTCGCGGGTAACCATACTCATGAATCCTCCTTTCACACTGAGTAAATTACCAAAATCTGTCTACTGAGCCCTAAAAAATACTGGATCAACATTACGATCTCACGTGATTCCATACCTTATCGCTATACTCATATTCTTACTTACCACTTCACTTTCGTAACATCACTATTTCATATATAATATATATATATATAGGCCACTTATCACATAGCGTTAACCTGGCACGCAAGTTACTTCCGTGAAGGACCTGATATAATATACTCTAATCTTGAGCATCCCAAAAGTTCAAACTCTAATACTAGCCATTAATCAGAAATTAATATAATATCCCCACTCACTCTCGATGCAACATCAGGTTGAATCATTTTCTCCCTATAAATGACGAACTAAAAACGGTAGATAATCCTCAAATCTTATTCATATATTATATTCCTTGTCCTGTATACCTTACACCACTCTATCTACTAAACATACACTATAGCTTACCCAAGTAGCCTCACACGTAAGTCGACCCCCACACCTTGATGATATCTCCATATATTTCATACTCCAACGGTCCAATCAACAATATAAGCTACCTTGAAAATGTGACGACTTGGAAGCAAACACGTTTTGGGAGACAAGACTAAGCATCGCACCTGTATCCAGGATAGCGCACTAAAATCTCGATATATATTATTTCCAATAGTTAAATCCACGTCTAAGCGACCTCACAGATACCTTATCATGAGTATCCACAGGTTGAATATTCGACGTTAGCCCCCGTGAGCATAACTACCCGCACTAATAATTCATTTACCCCCTAGTCCTCGTATACGGTTTCTATATCCTCCCCCTCTTTTCTCCACCGTAATATTAGCACGTATACTCTGTGTCATTTATACTCATATATATTATAAACAATACTCTAGGTACTATGACGTCGCCCTCTAGATATTCCTCCTCGCCCAAGGATTGACCAGCAAAGTCCGGGCGTTCCCGAAGTGGGGTTAAAATGCACTCCCCCCATACACTGGAGATGCAACCGTGTTGACATATAAGCCTACCCGATATCCTCAATATAGTAAAGCGATCCTCAATGATACATACATACTAGATGTGACGCGTCAGCGCTATATATGTACGTTAATGAATAACCCAAATGCGATCCTTATTACATTTCTGCCGAGCAGCGTAGCAATACGTCAATATGTGAGTAAAAACCTACTATTACTTAGTTATACATTCCTCTGAATTATGTGCCTGCCTTATATACCTTATCAAAAGGCTCAAATCCTCATATAAACTATCTAAATCCCGATAGGGTTAGAAGCGTCGTTAGTCTCACTATATATACTCAATGCTGAAATACACCAACCCCTCGAGCGATAGATATTTCAGACTACATCAGGTAAGGAGTATCCCACTCCCAAGCGGTGTTATTCTCTCTATTTAATTACCCTATAAGTACAATCAACAATCTCGTAATATATCAAACAGGGAATCGTGATGAGTCCGTCCGTCCACCTCTATTTTCCCATACTTCCAATCTTCTGTGACAATTCGTCCTCCGCTTAGGGTCATCCCACTCAGCCATAGCAATTGTGCTGGTAGGGCTCCTCGTAGTAAAGTGCATTACTCGCAATATGTTAGTCTTCTCAAGGTCTATATTGATATAGGTATTAATCTCGAAGTCAAATTCGTACAAGTCTAATTACCACGAGTCCTTTGCCAAACTGACTGTCACTATTCATATTTTTATCTAAAATAGGTTGGTAATATGAATTACAACCAATGGTGCGTATGATTATGGTCGGTAAAGTAGGAATAATAACGTCGACCATAATAATAAGAATAAAGCCCTATAGTTCTTGTAGACCTATCCTCCACGCAAACCCGCCAACTCATCTTCAGTTCAATGGTACATGATAAATAACTCACCGCTTACGCTCCGTCTCAGAAAAAGTCATAGATAAAACGCATCAACCGTTTCACCCACTTATTCATGCTATCATGGTAAGACACGCCTCCTCATCATGACGCCTTATAGCTCTCGATATAGACATCCACTTAAACTAAATCTATGTCTAAGTATACCGACAAAAGCTCCCGATAGGAGTAATCAAGGTAAAAGTCAAGTATATAGCTCACCATCTCGTGCCATCTCTTTCTTTCAACTTTTGGATAAAAGATAAGTTCCTTATTAGTTACCGTCAGTTCTATCACTTACGACCGACTGACTTCCCATTCCCTCCTCATCAAAGCGTGACATACTAGGTTAGGACTCGCTTAATATTACGTTATATAGTAACACTGTTGGAGTATAATAATTTTTACGTTGGTGAAATGATTTAACAATTACTCATACTCAATAAATTTCACGAATAACTCTTGACTTTCTAACACGCTTCACGTGAGTGACTTTTAGTACTTATTCTCAAACATTTTGTCAACTCGTATACTGTAGGGTAATACCTTATCAAGTCCTAGTATCAACCCCCATCACATAAGTATCCAATAGGTATAGGAACCGCTCTATCTCTTCCTTAACCAGTGGTCACTTGCTTAGGGTTTCATAATTATGTGCTAACTCTACTGGACTCTCGCCCATTGATTATACCATGCACCATGTCTGCTCCTCCAGAGGAGATAGGCGCTTCTATTTGTTGATCGCTTGTGTCTATCGAAAGCCTACTCCTCTACTCTCTAAAGAGCTTGTTTTAAACATTTACTCTCTAAATTTGTAGGTCAGTCGAGAATTAAATAAAAAAACGAGTATCCCTACTCACAAATGAAGTGAGCAAGAATCACCTTAAGCATTCTCTCTGTAAGCACCAAAATGGCTATAGGCAATGGAATTATCATAAGTCGCGGTCGGAAGCCTGCGCTGTATAATACTTCGCAGGATATTTATCGAGATTAGCCCAATACACTCTCTCAATGCTCTCACCTTAATAAAACTCACGAAACTATCTAGGGTAATACTCCCTTCTTACAATATGTGAGCTGCACAAAACCAAATCCACCTACTCCTACAGTTATCTCGTTCACGGGTCTATCGGCATCTGGGATAACCGGCTTACACTAATAAAGAGTCCATCCAGTGAGTATATACGGTAAATAGTGTCTGTTCAGTGCGCTCCGTGTGCACGAGACCGATACAACAACTCCCATCTAGTGGTGTAGCTCTATCTGGTCTCTCATGTCGGCAAGGTACAACCACTATATCGATCGCGTGTCTCATACTAGGTGTCCGTAGCGTTTCACCCGGACGTTGTATAAAAATCCATATGAGGCTACAAATCAACAGAGAGATTGGTTATGGCTACACCATGATTCTAATCTATTTAACGGGACTACACGTAGTAGCTCGAATATCCCGGCGATAGTGACCTCTCAGTATCTAGATGATTAGTACCAACAAGCCACAACTGCCTCCACTACTATGACGCTCAATTACTATCTTCAGCCTAACTGAGAACTCGGGAAGTTCTATCTAGCGGACTCGAGTTGCCAAAGGGTATAAATATATATAGGCGCATCATAACATATTTCGATATACGATAGAGACGTCTCAAAGCTCGGCATCGACATTATCTACGTCAAAACTCACCCTATCTCACATCATAAGAACGTGATCACCTTGTGATGATCGATATCGAGAGCAACAGTTGATTATCCTGAAGCTATCAAAAAGATCAGACGAAAGGTTCAATTTAACATATACTGTATATGGCCGCTTCTCAAAAACTCTTCAATAGAACAAAAGATCTCAATTCCTCTTCAACCTTCTGCTCAGTCCATTTCAGATTTAAATCCATGATTACTATACTATTACTTTCATCCTCTAGTTCACCATATTTCAACGCCCAGCTCGCTTCTCTCCAACATAATATTATGCAACAGGCCAATAACCGTGCTCCATACCACTCAAATTTAATACTGGTATTAATTATGTATCACTTAAAAGTTTTCTGACCACGAGCTATCAAAAAGATACATCTAGTAGTCCACTAATTAGCCGGACACACTAAAATATTGACTTTTTAACCTTTACTCGTAGCATAAATTATGAGTTTCTACTTCAACCCATCGGAAGAAAAACTCTTCGTAGCCCCCATGTATGTCATTATCCTAGCTGGGTTTTCCTTAGTATAGCTTGTGATTACTATTCAGACCCTGCTTGCACGTGGACCTCTTCCAAGCACACTTTCATTCGCGATGCAGCGACGCAAGGGTCCACAGCGCTTCGAGATTCTGTGAGGTGGACGCTAGCACAAAACGTAACTAGGCAATATTCGTAACATACGTATCCGAGCTCAGCTTCGTACTCACCGCAGTACCACTCTTGTATATGATCCCTCTTCAAGGTACAATTTGTACGTGCTTGCTCTCTGTTGTCTCTTAATGCGAAAGTACTCTCAAGGCATCGTGCGTGCTTGCACAGCCCAAGCACGAACTATCCGCCGCGCTTAGAGGCCCGTGGATAGCCTAAGATGCGTTTCTTCATCACAGCTACCCATCTTATCATGTACATACGAGAGTTCTAGTATCCTCTCGAGTGTAGTAACGTGTATGCTGAATAACATCTCAACTCACTCTATAAGTGAAATCCACCGGCTTCATTAATCTCAATATCCGTGGTAATCGCTACATAATGAGGAGGCGCACATTCTTTTAGTATTCCACATGGAAAACTATCTGCATTATACCCCAACCTACTCATAACACTCCATGCTAACCTCTATTTTCCGTACATCTATCATATAGTATCCTTCCCGCTAGTACTCAAATCCGCCCTTGATCAACCTCGAATACTGGGGCACCTATATATAGGTATCTTATCAACGCGTTCGCCCTTTACACCAAGACCTCCTATACTTTCTATAGTTGGTATATAGAAAATGTCTGAATTTCTAGCAAAATGCTTTTAAAAGTCATAAGTATTACGTATATACACTACTACATATTATGATTCATCCGACTCGGTATTTATAGTTGCGTGGAAAATCTTCACGACATTAGAGTCCCTGCACGTCACGAACTATTCAGACGTGAAACCAACACCCAAGAGCTAAGAAACTTAGCGACATGCGACACCATCTTCTGGATCCACTCCGCAGGCCTCGGTTCAGTTTCACTTGACCCGTGAGGTCTCTACATCTCACGTCCTCTCTCAGAGTCTAGATACCACTCGGTATAACTTATTATTTTTTTACTACTACTACTGATCTTGTATGTCAGAATCGAAAATCTCCAGAGAGAAGAATAGAAAAATATTATTTGTAAAGTACGATAACTTAAAATTATTTTATGCGTTAAACTGTTTTTATCCAATGAGAAGTGATGTACTCACACGAAAATGATGCAACGCGCTAAGAGAGTATATTTTTACCCTCCCAATGAGGAATTCAGTCTCTCTACCATTCTCCCTGGAAACACAAGAGAGTAAAACTTTGAAGATCGCATATATGGTCAACCTCATTCCTTCTCATATATCGAGAGCGTGTGTCTAAATCGAACGGCGATTCACATACGCGCCTCTTTACATTCTGCAGACCAATATATGTCGTGCATTCGGCCATCCTGACTATGTTACTCGCGGAAGTTATCTCGTCCAATGAGATATCTCGACTTTGGTTTCTCTCTTGCCTTCACGAGTCTATCTGTTCTTAGATGTATAGCGAACGAACTCAGCGCAACCCTCCGCGCTGTTATATTGTCCATTATTATAATTATTACTCAAATCACACAATATACAATTGGAGTCTCCTAAAGGCTCACGAAGTAGTAGGCACCGTGGACTCATTGTACCCTGACCGACTACTCACACATACCGTAATTGGTATCCCATCCTCTGTAGTAATTTCTCTACTATCGATTCATGATATATATATAGGCTACTATACACTACAGCCGTCACCATATAATTGAATCAGGTAACGAGCCACAAATAATAGCATAAGCTATACCCATAAAGATATAACCTATCGACTACTCTTGCCCTATATAGTTATATGGACTCCTACCATACAACTACGAAAATGAGTGCGAGTTTATGCACATTTTAAAACACTATACCACTGTTCACGAGAGCAACCTAGGGTTATGTCTCCCGGCATAGTGACTATCATTTGTGCCTGCGTGTGCGCCTCCTCCCGGTGGACTAGACCGGGGCGCGACATCTCGTGCCCTCCACTCTGTCACATCCGTCGAGTCTGCCGAAACCCGCCTTTAACTCACATTAGCAAGTATTTCTCTCCTAAACTCTCGTTCATCTCTTCTTGTCTGCCAACTCACCCTAAGTGTTTTCTCTCTCACCTTTTTGTCTGTTCTACTCTGTGCTTCAAGCGCTGTATTCTTCACTATATTGTTATCGTCCTCTATCGTTGTTACTCACAGTCGTTATCTTTTCGCCTCATTTCCGCGGAACTAATGTGGATGGTATTCCTGGGCTCCCAGAGTACTACACTCCACACTTGATTGTCGTCCCTTAGTCCCTATCTCTGTCATATGCCTATACCCTCAATTATATACGTATCCTACCCTCCAAGGTTTTCGTCCAAAAGACCTTCATAATAAAATCCCTTATCCATTCAGGCTCTCTTCGTCGTCCCCATCCAATCATTGCACTCCCAAGTGCGCATAATTTACCTTCTGTCACTTCTCTGTGAGCGTAAGGTAATAGTCATTTTATATATATAATATACTATAGTATATACTGCATAATATTTGAAGCTCACAAAGGCCCTCGGGCCTATCAGCTCTCCAGGGTGAAAAGCTCGCTACGTATATACTCACGTTAACATATCAGTATCATCCAACCGCATAGCGTAATCGCTAAGGTTCTCGTCTCTAGGTATAGCTATTAGGTCATTTATAAAATTATATACGCTGATTTACTCTTCAAAAGTATGAGTCTCCAACTTGTGATATGTGAGTATCATCCCCAATTCACGATAGTCGTTACCTAACTATTGTGAAGCGATAGTTTGAGTAGCTCCTTATGTATTTAATAAACAGACTTAGCATACACTCGTATAGTACATCACTTGTAATATTGAGCCTCCGTTAAGTTCGACCAGCCTACTAGATGGAGATCATTTCCCACCTTATTACCTAGCATAAACCCCTAGTATTATCTTCTAAGTAGAAATCATATATATTAATGATACTATTAGTGACCCTCTGACCTCTCATAAAATAAATATATATAGGTAACACGGTATATTTTTAACTACTCCTAGCCATCCATAGAGTCTATATATATATATTTAAACCTAGTAAAATAATACTATAATATTAATAATATGTCAGCTGCAATAGTCAGCTGGCCAAGGAACTCGCGGATGAGTATATCGCAACAGCTGAATAATCTCACAAGTAGCTATTCACATATTCTGACTACGTCACAAACGAAATTGACACCTCTGTTATACAATCTAACGAAGCACGTATCTCGTTACACGTGCTTGACCAAACATATCTCTCAGCAAGTAGCCGGGGTCATTATCGGTTCTTTCTTTCAACCCAAGCCCCAGCCAGAGTACACCTCCATATAATTCCACCCCTACAAATAAGAACGGAAAAGAAAAAGAGCAATTTCGTGTCAATAGAAACCACGTTCTCGTCCACTGGTCTTCACACACTTATACTCATTGATGTTATTAAGTGTAAGGCAGCGTGCAGTTATCCTAGCTTCATGCATTGGCTGAGTCCGTTTCAAATACGCTCCCTTGAATTTCTGATCAACTCACTTTAGCAGTCTATGAGTTAGTAAGCTTGAGCCCCTCTCCGCCATACTCTCCACTTATAATGGTTCAGCAATACCGCCGCGATATACTCAAATAGTTAAATGGTCCGCTGGGACCTCCCCTCGACAATCACCCCCTCAATGTATTCTACTTATATCGAATCCTCACCTACAGTCTGAATTAAAGTATAGTAGTTCACGAAAATACTTCTCATAACGTCACATTGAGTGAGAATAAACTAAAATTACATAGATCCCCATAACTTCTCACTTATGGTGTACCCGCAGAACACCTCACATAAGTGACCGGCGACCGTTTCTTCCTGGCCCATCCCAGTTCAAGACAAACTAAACTAACTTCCCGACAAAAAAAACTTCCATATCAGCTTCATGTCCCGATTCGTCCGACCATAATAAATTGATACTATATGGTTGAACATCCGTAATAAGAAATTCGCGAACCTTGGAAAAACCCCCGCAAAATATTAGTTATGAAACTTGGAAAAAAAAATTAAAATTAGACAATGAAAAGCTTTACAACAAATATGTTTAATATACATACTTTGAATGCCGGAGACAATATCGCACACTGCAGGGCAACACTAGGGTTCGATCTGATATGGTATTGGACCACCTGTTGGCTATGACAGCGCCACCGGTCAACACACCGCTACAATCCTCGTTCTCCAAAGTCAAGAAACAATTAGTAGGAGGAAAAACACGAAGTAAAGGTTATTAAAATGGGAAGAGAGCGGTAGAGGGGAATAATCCTAACGTTGTCGGGTATAGCAAGACGAAGGCAGCAAGAGGAAAAGAGAGAAGGGCTGAACCTTAAGATATATAAGGACAGAAATCAATTTACTTAATAGGCTAATGTAAATAGTATATATCTCTGCGAACGATGTTTAATACAAGAATGCTATTACACAATATATGGGCTATTAACGAGGCCCTTTAGGAAAATATTCAATAATTCAAATTAATTCTAGATATAAATATAAAAGGGGGAATAATAGGAGTCGCCAGCCCCTACATAATGATTGTGTACCTATATCCTACCCAGCCAACTCCTACACCCTCTGTCACGAGACAATAGGGGTGCTTTTCCCGTTCCTGTTAGTTATAAGCTCAGATCACTCGATATTAATTTTAGTCAGGTAACATAATTGTCCTGCAGGTAAAATAAATCACCGCTATATATAGGTGTATAAATCTGAATGAAAAATGTACATGAAGATATGCTAAGGTAACTCAAGAAAAAAAAAACTAACCTTATGATCAGGAAGAAACCAAAAGGAAGCAAGTAATCCTTATTGACCTTACCGAGTATATTTAAGATAAAAGGAAAGCTTCATTATAATTACTAATACTCCTCTAACAGTCTACCAATTACATAAGGGAGAAAACATTCATAAGCAATGTATATAGTATAATTTCAATTAATAGCAATTATCAATCTCTCCCTCCATCCACATTCAACCACTATTCAACCTATAGATAATTAATTGGCACCGGTGACCTCCACTTATCTTGAATCGTGTCATAATTAGATTCCGGGCCTGATTAATGTAATATAAAAATACCTAATGGTCTAGATCACTCGATTTAATATAATCAGACCTATCCATTGTCTAAATAGAGATGGAAATTAGTTATACTAGATAAACCATATTTCGTGCTCAAAAATAATACTAACAATTAATAAGAAATATATATAATAATCTGCTAAATGTTAAATAAATATTTATATGAATAAAAGTGACATCAAAACTTATGCTTCTAGCTTGCAAATTGTGTTTGTAAACTATTAATGAATTATTTGTTTACCTTAGTATTATGTTATTTGCTATTAGTTATTATAAAATTTTAATTTGCAATATGTGAAAGGCTTACCTTAATTTGGTTTCTTTAAAAATGATGTTATTGAAGGTCTTGAATAGGTAGGGACTTACCACAGAAATCTGTTAATTAATATATTATTATTATTTAATTAAGATTATATAAATTATTATATTATTATTTAATATATTGTAATTTTAATTTATTATTTATTATTATATTATTATTATATTATATTAATTAGTAATTATATTATATATTATTTTTATTATATATTTAATTTTAATTATTAATATTATATTAATATACTATAGTTTAATTATTATTATATATATATAATTTATATTTTAATTATTATTAATTATAGTTTATTATATTATTATGTGATTATGATGTCTCTATCACTATCAATTATTAATATTATAATTATTATCCAAATTATAGAAATTTAATATACGTTAGTATAATAATTTTTAATTTAAAAAATTAACTGGTATTATTGCATAAGAGTTATCTATCAGGCAATCCTTCAATGAATAAGTGATACTATTAAATTCCATGTGCAATTATGAAGTGAGATACTCAATTAAGTCCTCTATTAATGATTATACGTCATTATGTTATTTATTTATGTCAGTTTTTTTCGAATTAGTATGTTAATGATAATGATAGTGGTGATGGTCAATTAGTTCCTAGATTATAATGTCTAGGCAACTGTCATGAATAAGTATATATACTAGTCAAGAGATTTAGCTGAGATGTTTTGATAAAAAAAAGATTCATGTAAATTATATAAACACTTATTATTATTTTTCATTTTTTCTTAATATATGAGCATTTTGAGTAGACTATCTGATTGATATTTATAATGATTTGGACTAGTTTATTGCAATTAATCTATGTAATTGTTATATAAATTTTTATATGTTAATATGTATGTACTATTATTATTATTATATTATTATTATTATTATTATATTTATTATTATTTTATATTATATTATTATTATTATTTATTATTATTATTATATGTAGTTAAAATCATTTCAAATGATAATTTCGTCGAACTCATAATGTGAAGAATAAAACCTTCTATAGCTTATGATAAATATTGCGGTAGAACCCTGCACGGTGCATTATGTATGTTAAATTTAAGCAAATTCAATGACGCCATGAGGGACAATCCCTATAGTACTGTTTTGACTAAATAGCCCTTCTAAGCGCAAGGGTACATTCATCGAGATTCTGTTCTTTTGTAAAATGTTTAACTCAATCCTTCTGCATTAATAATGTTGCAATTTTTGCACACCAAATGTTTCTCTCAGTTTTTTTAATGAAACATAATTATATAAAAGCAAAAGGTGGAATTTTCTCTAAATCTTCATTATTAGATAGCTTATAAAATAATTGTGTCTGCGCCAGACTCCATATACTATTATAAGTCTTGCAAGACTTATAAATTTTATTTGTACATTAAGAGACCATATATATTTTATACTATGTGACCTAATTACTAATAAGATTAAGTTAGTTCAAACCCGTGATCGAGCACTGAATAAAGTATTATATACAGGTGAATGTATTGGATAATATGATATAGAAAGACTATATCATACTATCTTATTTATATTCTAGTATATAATATTCTTTATAAATATAATATATTTTATTAACTTTAAAATAAAGATAATTATATAGAATATAATAGAAAAATAGTCTTAGTAAAAGCGTGTTGAAAATTACTAGGCGGGGCTTAAGATCTATTCAAGAAAAATTCTACGAAAAAAAATATTTTTATGGATAATTATATGTGAGTTTAAATATTATTTATAATAAAATTATATATATATTATTAAAATAATCAAATAATATATATAATTACTATAAATACAATAATGTAAATAATGTAATATAAAATTTACTACAATAAATTATATATAAGTTCAAGTGATATTTGAGACTCAAATAATATATATAATGAATAACTAATAATAATAAAATAAGAATTTATAATTACATCATATTAAAGTAATAATAGGCAATAATTTAAATAATATCAACTTCAATATATATATGTAATTAAATAATAAGAAAATAATTATTTTCTAAATATAAATAATTCAAATACATTATACATGTAGCGAAATAAGGCCACATGGGGTTACCCAAAAAGATCTCTCTGGAAACAAATATATAAATGAGATACTAATCTCAATATAAAGTATACAGTTTAAATATCCAATAGTACATTAATAACAATATTAATAATTATCCAGTATCACTCCATATGCACGTATGCTAGAATATCACCGTAAATAATAATAATAGTAGACAATTTTCGCCACGATCAAGAAGAGCATTTTTTAATACTATTGAGATAGAGTGCAATATGCTGTGAAAGTAAATGTATATTAGATAATCAATAATTATTACTCCACAAGAGTCTAATATAATTCGTATATCGAGACTCTGAACAATAAACGAAAAGTGATTTACACTACTATAAATAATAATAATAAAGTCATATCCTTGAAAACATTAAGTGTCGTACTTTTAGATATATTTCATTTTCACTACATACTAGATTACTAATTGTCCAATTTATTATCTCAATAAATTATATTAATAATAATAATAATAATTAATACATAATAAATTATACATAAAGTCAATTCTTTAATCATAAATGCTTCTATATTCTAAGTAATGATGTATAAAAATAATCATAATTAAAAATAATAGTAAGCCGTACTTAATACCTCTTAATATATTGACTACAATCTGATAGTATAATATGAATAGATATATATTAATAAATAATAATTATAATTAGAGTATGTTAATAAGATAGATTAATATAAGGCATTATAGTATTTAGAGTCAATATATAAAGTCAGGAATAATAATTAGTTATATATCATATAATAATAGTGATAATAAATAATAAGTAATATCAAAATAGAGAGATAATAATATATAGATCATAATGATAACGGAAAAATATTATAGAGAGGAATTCTCCAAGACTGATCACGTATTGGAATGAATTAATTGTAATTAGACTCAGAGTAAATGAGTTATGAGCTCTATAGCTCATGGAGATAAGTATATGCATAATATAACTCTAATCAATCAAATAACCACTAATTAATGGATATATATTTAGATCAGTCTCATGTATAATAATAATACTGCTGCTACTACTATTTGATTAGCTTCTTTAAACACTTCATCATGATTTATATCTATTTTCTTATAACATGCTAGTTTCTAATTAGGATTCATCTCTAACACATTTCCCATCTCTATGTGCGAGTTGCTGTGAAAGTAAGTTCTGAGCAGAGACTATGAATGATACAATGACGAATTGTACTCAATGGTCTGAGAAGTTGTAGTATAGCAGCAGTCTCTTCTAACACTATGGATCTCTCTAACAATTCGCGATTCGAGATGTAGAAATAAAACATAAGAAAAGATAGAAATGTGCACGTATGAGACTTGTCGCGATCAATTTATTCTATAACCTAGAAGAGGTGTAATAGATATTTCCGTAAGCTATAAGAGACCTCGAACAACTGAAATACCGAGCTTGTTGATAACTCTTGAGGCACTTTAGGGGAGATTTGTTATTCCACTTCATCTATGCCTTATATATGAGATGGCCCTTCGAGGTTTTGTGTGCTCAATTGTTGTGTTTGGTCTAGTAGTAATGTCGCGTAACTCATTTGCTATGAAGAGTATTTGTTTTCTTCACATCTATTCCTAGTCTTGATCATTTCGTGACAATAAGTGTCGTTTACCGATAACACTTTTCGGATGCAATTATGTTAGTTTCATGTTAGACCATCTCATATTTGAGAAACTGCAAAGCGTGAGCTTCTTGTGGAGGATGAGCGTAGATTTGAAGGTGTTTAGCATCAGCATAAATTTTGTGAAGTCTCGTAGAGGTATTATCGGTGTTGCTCGGCGAGTACTTTACGGAGAAATCTCCTAAGTAATATATGTACAGAATTTATCTTTTTTCCCTACTGCAAGAATGATATAGACGTATTTTTGTCTACGGTTAAATCTTGATATCATGTTTCACATACTGACAATCATACAATATAGTTAACTGAGAGTGAGAGGATATAGTGTGAACAAGAGGATTCCATAGAAAATAAATTACTCCTAAGTGCTTTTTTCAAGTGTCTTATTATACTATGTATACGCACGCTCCAAAGTGATTGTCGAGTGAGAATAGTTTGAGTTACACTAAAACTACCTCTTTTTGATGTCGTTCACTTTAATAAGAGATTGATGCAATCACAAAGCCATCGAAACCCAGGATATCGGTTATTAGACAAACATAGATTACCTAGGTAGACGGACAATGTGAGAACACGATATAGTGATAGAATAATACATTCTTAAGTGCCTCCCATTTTATTGCATATATATGCTATGAACACGTCTCGTCTTTTAATTATTGTTTGATATTACCACGGAATTTGTTCTTGATTAGGTTTTATTCGTATAGTGAAGTCTTGATTTGTGTTTTATGTACCCAAGTTATAAAATTGATTCAATAATATTCATGTTTGCTGTATGCAGTTTATAAAGTATAATTCTATATCTCGGCGTCGATATAAAATTTACGTATATATTTATAAAGTACCATCAGAGATTTATGATATAGAGTATATATTGTAATTGTACAATTTATGAAATTAAATATATTATATAGATATATATAATATATAATAATATATATTAATTATATAATAATATTATATATATATATTATAATATATAATAATTATATAATATATATTATATATATATATTATAATATTATTAATAATATATAGATATATAATATAATATATATAATAATATTAATATATATATACGTATATATATATATTATATAATTAATATATATTAATATATAGATATATATATATATTAATATATATTAATGACATTGATATATATATTATATTTATATATATATTATATATAGATATATAAAAAATATAGAGTATAATTATATATATATTATAATATATACTATATAATAATATATATATAATATGATAATATATATATATTATATAATATATATATAATATATATATATATATATATATAATTATATATATATAATTATATATATATATGAATTATATTTATATATATATGAATATTAATAATATATAAGGTATATTATTAATTATATATATATAATATATAGATATATTAATTAATAATATATAATATATATTATATTAATACATATTATTATATTTAAATTTAATATATATATTATATATATATATATAATAATTAAGATATGATTTAAATATATAGATATATAATATATATATATTAATTATAGTATATATATGATATATAATATATATATATATATATATAACATTATATATATTATAATTATGATATATAGTTAATATATATATATTATATATATATAATAGTATATATTAATATATATTATATATTTATATAATAATTATATATAATATATATATATATATAATATATACTCATGTTTATTATATAGATTATATATATATTAATATATATATATTATATATAATTAATTAATATATATATATATATATATTATATTTAATATATTATCTAATATAATATAAGATATATATATATGCAAAAGTAGGCGAGGACCTGGAAGAATATCACAAGTTAATGTTTTTAAAAAGAACTAGTATAGCGATATATATAATATATTTAACGAGTTCATAAACAAAATTTTTAATTAACTAAAAAATTTGTTATAAGAAGATTTATAGAATAAAATATTACACAAAATACTGACCTCCTTTTGAACTATGTAAAGCTGAAGGCAATTAAAATTTAAAGTACCGTGTATAGGGAAGTGAGCTAACATCTGTCGAAACTAGAAAGAGTAAAGGGTGTTTAGCTTTATTGAGATAAAGAGTAGTTAAAAAATTTCTATTTTGAACTGTACCTTTCAAAGCAAAGCCTTGCGATGTGCTTTTTTGTGGAACCTTCCCCTAGTGTTGACATCTCCAAGAGTATCCAAGAGTAATAGTATAAAATGTGGATAATCTACAGCTAAATTGATAATATTAATTATCTTTAAATTTTGCTGAGTTCTGCGATATTTTAGTAATATGTTAAATGATGTGAGTAAATTTATAATAGCATCACAATTTTTCTCAATGCCAAGCTCATTTTTCCAGATGTCCTTATTATCTCTGAACACTTCAACAATATGATCTATAATATCTATAAATTAGATCATTCATTACTGATTGGCATATCTACCATCGATTTAATTTTTGCTCATAAATCTCTTCCTTATCTGACACTCTCAACTCAAAATCAATAATAACGAGTTATATATGATATTTTAGTATTAATATGTCTGTCTCAAATTACGTATTATACTGATAGTGTAATTGTTTAAGTGAGCTTGTTTAATGATCTTGTACTAATAATAAAAAACTAAAAAAGTAGGAATAACCATTAAAAGATGAGCATGCACTATCCAGCAAATTATTTAAAGTTACAGTAGCTTTTTTATGTATATATATATTATATATATATATATATATATATATATATATATATACTAATCTCCAATCATCAACATTTTAGTATGTTCTAATAAACCGATTAATCGGTAGATTTTAATCATCTCATTTTAATAGAAATAAAACTTAATTTTTAGAGTAAAATACATCTTAGTATTTCGCAATAACTTGTTTGATAATATAGTTATGATGCTATAGCGCATACTACGGAAGCGAATGCGAACATCTAGTATTATTATATATATGTGACTATAACAATAGTATGTTATGGCCTCTTAGTATGTCTCATCTGAGTAGAAAAGAGAGTGCTTGTTTACCACACTGTTATACCAAAATACTTAATTTTTAAATCACATTCCAATCTTGAGATAGTTAATATTTCCTATAGGTGCACTTTCTCAATTTGATATTCATATGTAAGTGAAGCCT
The DNA here is from genome assembly GCA_015478945.1 of Trachelipus rathkii. Classification (NCBI taxonomy): domain Eukaryota; kingdom Metazoa; phylum Arthropoda; class Malacostraca; order Isopoda; family Trachelipodidae; genus Trachelipus; species Trachelipus rathkii. The sequence goes on along the minus strand of JABUQX010093909.1, from coordinate 37,139 downwards.
GTCTTTGTTGGAGCGTAATATATGATAAGCTCTATATTACAAGATAGCTTTTCTTTAAGTGATTAGATATAAATAAATTGTGATCATAATACTTTACTCTTCATTACTCTACTTGAGTATGCACCTTCTAGATCTTCCAACTCATTCTTGACATTTTATGTATTAGATCATACGTCGAGATAACACTCCACCACTACCTCAATAGAAGTTATTATTCAATTAATATTCAATATCAATAATATTATTGTTAAATGAAAAAATTACTTTTTCTCTCTCTCTATATATAATAAATTATATGCTTACAACAATCATTCCACTGTCACCAAAGACCTCACATCCTATGTACGATATAGAAATACTCTACCGAGAGGAAAATCATTTTACGAGAACGAAAGTGGAAGAGATCTATATCATCATAACGTAAAGTCATATTAACCACAAATTCATTATTATCGAGCTTGAAAACACAATTCGTAATACGTTGCTCCAATGATAGGATATTCTATAGCTCTCTGTATATTTTATTATTGATGACAGACTGATCGTTACATAATGAAATGGAGATGCGCAAATGAAACTCGTACGTTCAATAAGTCATAGTAGCAACCCTCGGGGCAAAAAGTATTAAAATATTTACTTCAAAGATATCAGTAAGTTTTAAGTAGAGCGAGTAAGTTATCATAATTATGATTATTTCAATTATAGTATATTATAGCTATTATTATAGTGTTTTGTTTTTCTTATTTTAATTTATATGATGAAAAATATAGCTTCTTTTTTTACTGTATATTTATATATAAGAAATTTAATTAATTTAGTATAACATATAAAGTAACTCAAATTTAATTTCAAATATTATTTAAAAAATTACCTAAAAAATATTGGCGTAGAGCTAACCTACCCAGCCTACCCGATATATATTAAATATACGCCCCTGATAAAGTATTATATATATATATAATAGAATAAATTATATATAATGATATATAATATAATTATATATTATATATTATTAATATATATAATTAATATATAATATTAATATTATATTAATATATATAATAATTAATATATATATATAATATTATATATATATATATAATATATATATTAATATATTATATTAATAGAATGAATAAAAAGGGAAAATAGAGATATAAGAGTGTATATTAATTATTACTCACGAAAATTACTCACGAATAAAGGAGTGTAGATAAGTGTGTGGGTGGTACGTAGATGTGTCCACTGACAGTTTCTGAAACCACTCTCGTCCGCCACCTATTCCTCACAAAATTTGATTGTATTATTTCAGAAGTATTGTGCGCGACATATGAGCTAATAAGTACATGAAAAAACAAAGGAATAGAAAATGCAGGAGCAGGGTGATGCTTATGTGCTAGAGGGAATATAAAGCTAATCTATTAGTTGGGGACAACATAAAAAAAATTTATATAATATTACCTATAGTGTTAGGTCATTTAGTAACACCTCATATAAGTAATAATTATAATGTAACTAAGTAATATGCAACAATATAAACACAAGTAGGATTTTATTAAATCAAATAATATAAGTTTAACGAAATTTAAGGTTATAAACGTATAATATTTATTAATAGATTATTATATGATGAAAGTACTCAAAAAAATAGATATATATAGCATTTATATGTGTATTAAATAAAATATCATATATTTATATTATTTATAATTATATAGATAGCACAATTAAGGGAATCATTTTTATTTAATGATTATGTATATTTTTACAAAAATTATCATAAAATCTACTATTATATATGTATGTAGTTATAATATAATAATTAGTTAATATTAAGATATATATAATATCAGCGGTGAATGATCCCATCAACATTGCAAAATATTCATCTCCACTGTATACGTAAATATAAGCTTATATACAGTTGAGTCGACACTATTGAGTATATATTGTGAGAAAAATATACTTAAATCTATAATAAATTGTATTATTAGGATCCATAAAGTCATTTTAAGTAAACAAAATAATATATCAAATTGATTCATAGGCTCGTATATTATAACTGTAAAAATTTTAATTATATTTAAATCTAACATAAAAATACTATAATTAATATAGATAATAATGAAATATACAAAGATTTTGATAAGGGTCTTTATATTAATTATTATATTTATTTAATGCACTCTTGGTCTAAACTTAATGTTTTATTAATAACTTCAAAATTCACAGAATGAGGTAGAAACTATATCACGTATTATGTCTACTGATTTACAATTTATTAAAACAAAAAATTAATGAATAAGTGCCAAATTATATTTTTTAAAATTTTTCTTTCTTTACAATAAATAAATTAATTTGATATTATGTATGTAAATTTTATATTACAAAACTACAATATTATAAATTATTAGAACATACGTTTTGAATTTGATGGGAAGTGTGAGAAAATTATTTTTTTATCTATGATTGATGGTTTCCATTTTTGCTCGAGTTGTAAACTCTTGCCCATACAGGTGTTGAAGGATCAAAAGATCTGAAATTGTGAAATTTATTTTGCTGTAAATTTTTCCATTGAGTTCATTTTTGGGGGGGAATATCTCGTAGCTTTAGATCTAAGTAATTTTTTAAATGTCTGTTCATTAATGTAAAGGAGGAATTCCAGTCATATAATGAGATGTTCTATATGATAATAGAAATCTATTAATTTCGGTGTCATTGTTTTTGTAATCAGCATTGCAGCATTTCATGTTTCTTTTGAAAGCTTGGACAAATTTTTTAATAGTTTTGATCGAATTTTCAAGCAGGCTAGTCCCTAATTTTGCAATAAAATAATTTTATCTAAAAGTGGTCTGTTTCAAAAATTTTGAGCTTCCCAATAAAGCTTGTTGTATATAATAATTTATTTTACTTCCATAAATAAATTCCGAAAATTTAATTTTAAATTTGAAAATATTAAAATAATAATCTTTGTATAATGATTTGCCAACTTGAAAATCAATCAGAAGTAACCAGTCATTGCATAAGATTTCATTTCAAACTAAAGAATATTTCAGATAGAACTTGTCAAGCAAATTTGTCTGACTTCATTAGTCCTCTCTATCATTCCCGATCTTTTTCACGGAACCTATGAGCTTCATGGATCATTGAATTTTGTTTTCCATTTTTTTTATATATGTTAGTAATATGAATACTAGCAATTAATTAAGATGATGATAAAGAAAGATACGAAATTTGAAGATTATATTTTTAAAATTTGAAGTTAATAAAGTAAGTCAAAAATACTATGTTTTCATATCTTTGCATTGGTAAAAAAACGATGTTATGTTCTTAAACGTGTAAGTAATTTAAGGTAAGGTAAATATATAATAATGTTTGTCATGGTAATAATTTGTATTACTTTTGATCTTGTTTTTTCATATATTGATTCTGTTTATACTTACTTAGCTAAAAACTTATCATAACCTGAACTAGTAGGTCCTTATAGTCATAACTATACAATATTAGTGATAAGATTGTTATTGCAGTAATATTCAGTATAGCTAATTAATCTATATGAATCGATTGTATGCTAGTATACCCTATACTAACCTAAATTAGTTCTACTTAATTAATTTCGTAATTTTTCTTCTTGTTTTAGGTTTCTTTATATTTTTATAGATTTTTTAGCATTTTCGGAAAAAATATTAATTGACAACTTTAAAAACCTACACGGGTTTCATTGACAAACATGCGATGCTTAAAAGTACGAGTTTTATTAAAATAGTATACTATGCAAATTAATTTAAATAATTTTCAGTCCTGCTTTATGCAATAAAAGAATGACAAGGATATTGAAAATATTAAAGAAAAAAAATTTCACTGAGCTATAGAATACCTTCATAAGGACCTTTCTTCACTTTCATTTATTGATTTATTCTTCCTTCTTTCTTTATTGTCTTCTTTATTTTTACTGTTATTCCCTTTACTGTTCCTTATTGAACATTCACTCTTCTACTTTTTGTTACTATTAGGTTCTAAATATTATTTTCAAATAAATTTTTACTTAATTCTTATAACTTACTAATATTAATAATAAATTATCTATATTGAATGGTCAAATATTATGTACTCTTCAAAATTGGCTAAATAAATTTCTTCAATTTAATATCTACGGTATTCCTATCAACGAATATATTGTCATTCTAGCCATAAAAATTGACAAGTGCTAATTTTTTTCTTTATTCTTTGTTATGGTTACAGTATATATATTTAAAATCTATAATAATCACTTGAATGTTATCTTCTCAAACATGTTTTTTTAAAAAAGTATTTTGCCTCTGCTATATAGGTTGATATTATATATCCCATATTTTATTGTTAATAGTATATGTTCTTGTATATTCATGGTGTTTAATCGTTAAAATGAATAGTATCATTCCGTATATTGTTAGGATTGCAGATGCTATATGATTAGTAAACATGTAATCATACACCTTTAAAAATTTATTGTAGCCCGGAATATTAATCACAGATGATGATCATCAAAAGTAGAACTGATAATTTATGTTAATATTTTAATACCGGTTAGGCTTTTGAAATAGTATTTCGTAGATCTAGATCATGCTATGAATGAATTGATCTCATCAAAGAAAGGGTCCGATATTCTCGAGAGGTAATTTCAAATAAATAGAGTTTGTAATGGGGGGATTTAAATGGTTTTTATTTATTTTACTCGCTTTTACTCTCTTTTAGGATTAGTCGGAATGTTGTGGTTGGTTTGTTTGGAATTTAGTCAAGTATGGGTCCTGACTATGGCTCAATGGAAATCATGATATGTGTTCTATGTTATTTCTAACGGCTCAAATTTATAATCCTGTTTATAATTTTCCTTCATATTTTTGTAGAATTCATTTTAAAATTAAATAATCATGGACATTTTTATGATCGGCTGTTCCAAGTAAGATTATTCATTGTTAAAAGTCCGAGAATTATTATCTTCTTGGTTACTAAAGTCATGAACCTGCCCCTTCCTGGTCTTCATATCTTTTATAACAATAAATCATGAATTATTAATTTTTAGTTATTTATATATTTGATTATTTTTAATACTTATATAGATTATATTTAGTCTATATTTTTTATATTAATGTTTTTTAGTATTTAAGGAGTATATTGTGTTTTATGTTGAGTATATTATTTTATATAGTTTGTGTCATTCTACTGTATATATTTTAGTTTATATATATATATATGTATACACATTTTTTGTTTTTATTTATTTCTTTTTTATGAGTATTTGTGTTGTGTATGTTTTCTATATATGTATGCAATTCATTTATAGAGTATGTATTTGTTATATTGATTTTTTTGTAGGGTTATTATTATTTATTATATAATATATAGATTGTTTTTGTATGTTAAAATATGTATTATATCAATTTTATATAAAGGTTCCATAAGTAATGATAGACTTTTTATTCCATGTTTATTTTTATATATGTTTGAATAGTTTTTATTTTTATTTTATTGCTATTATTTGTTTGGATGACGTGTTATTGATGTCAAAAGGTTTTGAGGAGCACTTATATTCGGTATTTATGCTTTAATGTTTAATAGAATTTTATGTATTATGGTATATTTATTATGTATGATATTTATTTTACTTTATTTAATTCTTTTGTCCGATTTTTTGTTTCATTGTATATTATACGTATATATATGTTAGTTATATATATTGGTTTTTTTCTTTTTGGCAGTTATATAATTTTTTACTAGTTATTGAAACTTTAAACTCTAATGTATACAGTTTTTGATTAATTATTAGCTATTTTATATTATATTATAGTATATATATTATTATTTATATTATAACTATATATATATTATTTTATTGTATCTATATATTTATATATACATGTATTATATTTTTTATTATATAAATTATATATATTATATTAATAATATATATTATAATATTATATTATATGTATATTTTTATATTTTCTATTTATTAAATTAATTATATATATATCATATTTTATTATATTTATATATATATATCATATATATATATATATTATAATATAAATTATTATAAAATTATATTATATTATATATTTTTTATTACTTTTATATTATATTATTTTGTTATACTATTGCAATATGTTATTTATTATATTTTGAAGTGTATTAGAGCTGCTATATGTATATATTTTATATTACATCTATTTTATATTGTACTATTTTATGTTCATTACATCACATCTATTTATATGTTGCACTATTTATGTTTATTTTTTTTTATATATATTATTTTTAATATAATATATATATATTATTATATATATTATATATATATTATTCTTTTTATATATATATTTTATATTTATAATATATATATATTATTTATTTTGTCTATTATAATGATTATAAATGTTTTCTAGATCCGAATTAATTTGTTTACCTATTATTGTATTATATTATTTATATATATTAATTTATATATTATATATATATTATATTATATTATTTTTTTTATATATCTATATATTTATATTTAAAGAAACTGGGATTACCTAGATGAGGATCGTTGGACCTCTACATTCTCTATCTGGGTCACCCACCTAATTACTCTTTCCGCCGCGCCACTCCATTTGTGAAATGGTTATATAATATATTATTTATTTTTAATATAATATATTATTATGTATTTATTAGTTATATAATTATAATATATCTATATATATTTATATAATTGCATTTAAAATTATATCTGTCTATTAAAATTTAGTCTTAAAAAGATTTGAAGATAAGGATTTTCGAGATATGGTTCTTAAAAAAACTTAAGCTTCTGAGCCCTTTGATAGAGAGAGTTTGCCTTATTCTTTTCTTCCGTAAATGAAGATTCTGCCAGCTGAATGCACTTCACTAGTACACATTAGTTTGACGGCATTGCTAAGTATTCCCTGGCGAGATCTGCAAGATGGGAAAACTTTTTACAATTATCACGCTCATATCTAATTAACTCAATTGATCCTTTTATCCGAATTCCCAAGAGTTTATTGCTTTTAATAATCTTTCAGATGAATTGACATAAGAAGTATGTCCCTTGACACCTTTCTGAACAAGACTCTACATCGCTGCTAGCAAGTCTTAAG
>JABUQX010093909.1:17500-25000 GCA_015478945.1 Trachelipus rathkii | reverse complement strand
AGAACTTCTAAATGAATGAAGTCGAAGAAGGGCTTGCTATCAAACTTAGATAATCTTTGAACCTTAATTAACTTGGTTAAAAAATTCATGTAACACAATTTCCCTGATCAAAGACCCTACTGTGGTAGGTAATGAACCCGAAAATTTTGTAGGATAGAGATTCGGTGAAATAATATATATAATATATATTTATATAGTTATATATATATATATATATAAATATATATTATATATATATATATATATATATATATAAGTATATATATAGTATTATGATATATATATATTTGTGGTGTGTGTGAGAATTAGAGGTTGCTTAGGTTTCAGTGGTTGAGTCTTAATTAGGTTTGATATTCATCTATAACACAAATTCTTTATATAAGGGCACAGCCCAAAGGGCTGCGCCCTTACCGCTTACACCCCCTTCAGGGTACCCCGAGATGGGTATTCACCCCGAGATGGGTCTTCATGCATCTCTCTGGGGTGATCTCCAAGTAGTGCTTACAGCGCTTAAAGTGCTACCAAATCGCCTCTGTATGATACGCTGTTGCCAAATCTACAAGTTTTGAATTGATATTTTCTGAAAGGGGGGCGGGGATGGGCTGAGACCTTACCCCTTTCGGAGGGGTATGCCCACATACACCCCTTCGGGTGATCCCCCTCTCGGGATTCACACCATTTCAAGGTGTGCATCCCATTGGGTTTTCTCTCGGGAGGTGGTGTTGCTTTAGATACTCTTGGCTAATGAAAGCTGTTGTATCATTCGTAAGTTAGTACGTTATGTTAAATATTACTATGTGTGAGATTAACACTGATTTACTAGAGAAATGATGAGTTTTGGTAAGATATTACTGCTGTGTTAACTGACGATTATGTGTTAGAAACGTGGGCTTAGGTTAAGATTTGTTGGTAATGTTAGGTTTGCCCAGAGAATTGCTAATGTCTACGTTAATTCATAGTTCAAAATGGATGTTAACTCAGATGAGTGATACTTTGATGATGATGATAGTGTCAATTCATAGTTCAAGATGCCGGTATCTTTGATAGAATTGGTCACTTTTGTGTACTTTGATAATGTTGACTGTTTATTCATACGTAAGGTAAGTTTTGTAAAATATGAGAAGATGGTTTCGATCTACCAGTCGCCCACCAGAGACCATAATCTTATCACATTAAGTTTTTTGTTGAATAATGTTAGGTTGCCCTAGAACTTGTGCTTGATATGAATACCGCCCCCTTGAAGTAGCTCACATGGATGTTATCATATAACGTTAGCTCCAAGTCTATACAGTGCTGTCAAATCAACTCTGTATGATACGCAGTTGCCAATTCATACCAGTTGTGTTTTAATAATAATAATAGTATTTGATCATCACTTTATGTAATTGGTTAAAGAATAATCAATTTCATGTTTCATGTTGAAATTTTCTGAAGGAGGGGTGTAGTCTAAAAAGAAGATAAGCCTAAAAATATTCCTGGTTTTACTATTGCTTAATGTTCTTGTATGATATTCTAATGCCTAACGTAAATCCAATGTTAATGTAAAATTAACATTGATATGTAGAGGATATGCTTGAAAAGAGTGAATAGGTTTAACGTTTTGTATGCTGGTGCTAAGGTACTTATCGCTGTTTAAGTATGGACTTTGTTAATGTTAGTTCTTTATTCTAGCCGTAAGGGTGTGTTTAGATTTGTTTTGTAAAATATATTCTTAATTTGGTAATGCTATGTTAGCTTTATTAATGTGAAAACAATGCTCGTTAATGGCATACTGGATTCGTTGCCTTGGATATGAAGACATTTATTTGGTACTTGTTTTATTGTTTGCTGTTGTTTGTTGTTGTTGTTGTTGTTATTGGTTGTTGTTGTTGTTGTCTACCCGAGAATATATACCTTTTGAACTGATGTGGTTCGTTTGTGCGTTGTATTTCTTGTTTACTTTTCTTCTGATTGGGTCGAAAGAAAGAATCCAATTACCTATAAGGGTTGTTTACGCAAATACGAATATTCCGTCAGTAGCATTTTTCAACTGTATACTGACACGATGAATCTCCTCGGCATCTCTCATCTGTTGTTTGTATCTTCAACGAAGAGCTTACGTTATTCCCATGATGTGTCATTTGATATTTAAGCGTAAACCAAATGGCAGTCGTGTAACGTTGCTTGTATTTCTGCCAAAGGGTCAAATAATAGACCTTTAATTCGTTTGGTGCTGAGGGTTCATCAGATTATCGACATCGCTGCTTGCATGGGTGAGATAGAAGTGTTGTTATCCGAGAAGATCCAACGTTTAGTGAAATATCCTAACTGGGAAAGACAACATAAGTGGTTCATATCATAGATTATAGAACGTGGTGTTCTCGTCGTTGACAATATTAAACCCTTGAGGTTACCGCCCAATATTGGAAACCCGTCGAGATTTGTGACCTCTATGCACATGTATATGGTTTTCACAGTTTCGAACACCTGAAAATAATTACAGCGTTGCTTAAAATAAAAAAACGAATTAACATACATCTTAACGATGTTGACATACTTGAGGACATAATACATATAGCACATGGTGTATTAATGTATGATATTTACACCGAAACATTGGTTTCCATATAAGGCAGTATACAGGAATGCCTTAATAACTATCAGCTGGATGAGTTTACCTTCTCTCTTGTATGAGAGAAGGTATTAGGGTAGAGCCTCTCGATACCGAGAGAGGGTTTAGTGTACTGAAAGTTTATTAGAACCTTACTCTTTCCCCAAGGGTGTTGAATTTGTAGAGAGATATATAGAGACGTACCCAACTTGAATGCCTATGTTCTCTTGATTAGATGAATTAATATATTTAAAAATAAACCTTATGTTTTTATATAACACTCTTTTCAATGAAAATTATACTGTTATAAAAAAAAAATGAAAACTTTGTTTTACTTCCGCTTATGTTCGCTTTACAGGCTAAGTTGTTAATCGTGATAGCTGTTTATTCGGGGCTGGGTTGATGTGTGGTTAAGTCTGTTATGCTCAATAGTTTAAGCTTTAGCAGAGAGTAAAACTTTACATTGTTTGTCCCTTACCCATTATGTATTATGATGGTTAGGTTAAGGTAATGTTAAATTTTTGTTAAATATTACTATTTTAATGTAAAATTAACAATTGTCATGTTTGGAGTACGGCCTGAGCAAAGTATGAATAAGTTGCGTTTTGTCGGCCTTGTTAGTTACTTTAACGGATGTTAAGTGTGAAACTTTGCTAATGTTAACCTTTTATTCTTGGTTTAAGATGTGTCTGGTTTGCCTTTGTAAATTATATTTTTAGTTCTGGTAATGTTATGGTGACCTTTATTAATATGAAAACTTTTGTGACGACTGCACACTTCGTTGGTCTGTATGATAGGTATACACAAGGTTATAGTAAACTTTTTGTTGAATATTACATGTTAATATAAATTAACATTTGTTATGTTAGAGACAGATGCTTGACAAAGGGGAATTAAGTACGTTTTTTGGAATGTTATTTAGTTTACTTTACTGGTGTTAAGTGTGGATCTTTGTTAACGTTAACTCATTTTTTCCTGTCTAAGATGTGTTGGTTTTCTCTTTGGAGTTAATATTCATAGGTTCAGATGAACTAAGTAGCTTATTAATGTGAAAACTTTGTTACGTCATCATATATTGGTTGATGCTTGTATAAAGAATTGATTTTATGTTATGTTTAGTCCAAACATGTTACTCAAAAAGTGACCATTACAATAGTCAATAGAATCACAGATGGTCAGTAGGATGGCTGGATGGGGCTGGATGGTGGTTGAGTTTAGTAATCGTGTTACATGCTTTAGGTATTGTAAAAACGTAAATTTTGTAAGTTATAAACAATACACCTTCAATAAATTTTGATTTATTTATTTTTTACTTATTTTTTATTTCATGAATGGTTCTGAACGCCATTATTTTCGGAAATCTGCAGACCTAATGAACATAATAAGACATCCAATGATTGGCATCATTACAAGACTAATATTTTATAACCTCAGCCCGTCACACGGAGCCAGCACCGGTGCAGCTGTCCTCCCCTCTACCCTCCTTCCTTCATTTCTTCTTCACCCTTCCTCATTCATGGGCTTTCATCCTTCTTGTCATTGTCCTCCTTTGTTTTTTGCCACTACCTGTGCTTCTTTTTTCAGTCGGGACCCCCTTCCGTTGGGGGTCCTAGACACCCTCCATGGATTTATAACCATCAATTCGAACTCTACGATCTCGATAGACCCTTAAAACACAGCCAAACATGTTGTTATAACAACTGTTTATACTCGGCACGCACCGGGCCCCTCAGCACTGTGTCTGTGCCTAACTCCTCAGACTCTCCTTCCTCCCTTCTTCTTCTTCCTTCCTCATTCCTTCCTTCTTCCTTTCTTCTCTTTCCTTTCTTCTTCTTCCTCCTTTGTTTTGGCCATTCCATGCATTTCTTCTTCTTTTTCAAATGGGGACCCCCTCCGGTGGGGTCCCGGGACCCGGAACCGAATCCGACTCCGACTCGTCTCCGAATCCGAACTCCGACTCCAATCTCCGTCTCCGCTCGACACGTTCCTTCAACCTTTCTCTCCCCAGTTTCAATCTTTCTAGCGATCAATTTTAATTTTTTGTGGGGCGCATCCCCCTCCAGGGGAGGATCAGAGTAAACGTAATCTCGTCCCGCTGAGAGTTGGGCGTCATCAATAGTCACTTCCAAATTTCACTCCGATTCGTTAAGTCCTAACAGGGCTTTCAGGACGAATTTGACACCTTGGCGCTAAGGGTGGCAGCACCCCCTTAGGGGTGACCTAGGTCACCAACAAATCGCGTGGAAATCAGTTATTCACCTTCATCAGAACACTATCCAAGTTTGAAAGCGATACGTTAACTCTAACCCATGTAGATATTTATCGAACTGGGACCGGATGCGAAGAAGAAACTTCGGAATCCCAAGTCGGAGTGCGTAAAAAAAACGTTCCGTTACAGGGATCGTTTTTCGACTCAGATTCGATTTTCCGAATCTTCGACGTAATATAATAATATACTAATATAATAATAATGTGTATGTGTATGCGCACGCGCGCACATGATTATGCTACCGGCCACTGCGTCCGGGCGGTGATGCGGACCCGAATGCGGAACCGGAGGCCGGGAAATCGCGGCCGGAATTCCGCGGCCGGATAACAAAGCCTGAGACGGTGCGGCGGACCCGGAGCTGCTGCTGCTGCTGCTGCCCCCCCGCCTGTGCGTAAGACAAATATAGAAAAAAAAAAAAAAACTTGGGGTAAACCCACAGCAGAACACTAAAAAGTCTCAATAAAGGAGAACTGAACGGTTCGATGACGGCAAGCAAGGCGCTGACGGTGGGAGACGCTGAATCGGTGACGAGGATACGTAGAAGAAGGTTTAAGAACAACTCAGGATGTATACCCTGCGGAAACCACATTCTTCGACGTAATAATAATAATAATGTGTGTGTGTGTGTTGTGGGGGGCGCGCGCTCTCGCGCGCTGACGTAATCTTGGCTGCGCCAAGATTACGTCATCACGTTCGATCCAACTCTCGGTAAGGCTTAAATACTCACCCACTCCAGATCCGTTGTCGCCACAGGGCGTAGCGCGAATATTGGTGTCACCCTCGGGATGACCACCTCTATATACAATCCTAGCAGACTTTGAAATTTAACACGGATGTCGGAAGCTTTATCGCCATACATACATTATTCCAGTTTCAGACAACTATAACTTATCTATTCGTTCATATGGAATAAGGGTGGTCGAGGTCAAAACGTAAGAAATACACTACTATATATATATAATATAGTATATAATATAATATATATATATATATATTATATATATATATATAGTATATATATTATATATATATATATATATAAATATATTATATATATAATATCATATATATGATTTGAATTAGAGGTTGTTACCTGTCACCCGGTCACCTTGTCACCCTTTGCCATGTCATTTTTCACTTATATATTTTTCATTTTTTCATGATTTAATAATATTTTTTTTATTTCTAATGTTCGAATGAAGTCTTCTCTTATATTTTGCTGTTTTAAATACAAGGGGACTCTGAACTTTGTAAACTAAAAATGTTATTTAGATTCAAATAACAAAATTATACTTAAAAAAAAGTAAATAAAATAAATTACTGAAATATCATATTGACAAAATAAAATTTTAAAAATATAAACTAAGTGTTAAAATATATGGAAATTTTGAATGCATAAAAATTTTAAAAATAACGAAAAATGCATTGAAATATCATATGAAATATAAAATAATAGAACATTTCTGAAATATTCTTCAAATAGGTACATCAAATAATGATATACAAAAATAAAACATGGAAATAATAATTTTGAATATAGGAAATAAATAAAAAATAAATATAAAAAAAGGAAAAATTTCAGAATAATAAATATTTAATATATTTAATATATAATATATATTAGTATATGATATTATATATATTATATATATAATATATATATATATATATTATATTATATATTATTTTTTTTTTAAAGTTTACACCTCACGGGCATAGCCCTATTCAAGGAGAGGAACTTCTCTATTTAATTTCTACCTAGGATCCGAATAAGGGATCGAACCCTAGCCCTTGCCATGTGGTTTCTCGTTGCTCTAATGTTTAGGAGCCTTTTCATGTAAATATAATATAATATATATATAATATTAATATCATATAGTATAGTATAAATATATATATAGGCTATATATATGTATATATATAGATTTAATATAATAGTATATAGTATATAGTACTATTATATATATATTATTAAAATATATGTATAATATATATATATATATATATATATATATATATAGTTACTATATATATATATATATATTATATTATATATATAGTAATGACTATAAAATAGTTTATATAGTTTATATATTATATATTATATATATGGCAATTTCTTAGATAAGCATAGTGTAATGGTTATGAGTATTGTATTCTTGATTCAAAGGTAGAGAGTTCGAATCTCAGAAGTGGATATTTAATTTATTGTATGTTTTTTATTTTTTAACAGCTCAATTATTTTAACAAACTGTTTTTTTATGTGAAATTTTACTAACAATAATTGAACAAAAAATTCATTAATTTCTCAACGTTTACACTAGTTTCCCTCTTTTGTATTTATTTCTTTTTCAAAGTGTTATTTTTGAGGTAACGAAAAATCAAATGGGAAACTACTAAAATATAGTTCATTGCAAAAAATTGATATTAAAAACTTAAAAATTTTAGATTGAAGCGTAAAGATTTGGGTTAAAGTGAGTTTCGTTCATATTATAAATTTAAAAATAATGAGAAATTATATTTATTTTAGCATCAAAAGGTTTACAATGACACAAAAATATTCTACATAACAAAAAAAAATAAAGCGAAAATTCTTTCAAATTGCTTTGGAAATTAAAAATACCTAAATCAATTAATTTGG
>JABUQX010093909.1:7500-12500 GCA_015478945.1 Trachelipus rathkii | reverse complement strand
GAGATAGAGTTCATAGACATTTCTGTTTACTGTGCTTATGATGTTTTGAATTTGAGGTGTAAAGGTGAAGGGGATGTCAAAGGTTATACCGAGTAATTTTAGTGTTTAGTTTACTTAGAGTTACTTTAGGGCGTAATGATGATTGGTTATGTTAGTGGTGATCAAGGTTAAATATGATTTATGAGTAGAGGCTGACAGTCTCTTGTAAAATAACCAAGCTTCTAGACGATTTAGGTAAGTCCGAGTATGATTTGTTGCAATGAGTACTGAGAGGTCTGATATGGGTATGTCATTTGCGCGGGTTATAAGTTTTGAATTGGGACGTCAGGTGTAGGAATGTCAGCTGTAAAGAGGTTAAAGCGGAATGAAGACAGGATGGCTCCCTGAGGGAACCCGTTTCTCCGTTTTGCGAATTTTGAGATTTGAAATTTGCTGAACAATTATGCAGTGCGTCCAGATAAGAAATTAGATAGTCATTTTATGTAATTGTTATTAAATGGTGAGTTTAGAATTTTTTGAATGAGGTTGTGTCTGGGTACTGTGTTGAAATATTTACTAATGTCGATAGTCAGGAGTATTGTTTTATGGAATGGCATTTTGTTTAATCCTTTTTTGATGTTTTGTGTGATGTTTGCTAAAACCTTTGAGATGGAGCGGAATTTTTTACAGTATTTATGAATATAGTTGAGCTACCAAGATTTATTGTAATTATTTGAAATGAATGAAATATCATATATATATATCTATATATATTAATATATATAATAAATATATATTATATATATATATATAAATAAAAAAAAATAATATATATATATATATATATATATATATATATATATATATATATATATATATATATATATATATATATATATATATATATTATATACTAGTTTAATTCTATATATAATTCTATTATATATATATGAATATATACTAATATACTATATATATATATATATATTTATATATAATATATATTATATTGATATATATATATTATAGTATTATATATATATATATATATAATATATATATATATATATAATATAGTATATATAATATAATAGTATATATAATTAATATATATATTATAGTGGCAAATACGTGGTTGCATAGCGTAATGGTTATGAGTATTGTATTCTTGTTCAAAGGTAGAGAGTTCGAATCTCAGAAGTGGATATTTAATTTATTGTAAGTTTTTTATTTTTTAACAGCTCATTTATTTTAACAAACTATTTTTTTTTATGTGAAATTTTACTAACAATAATTGAACAAAAAATTCATTAATTTCTCAACGTTTACACTAGTTTCCCTCTTTTGTATTTATTTCTTTTTCAAAGTGTTATTTTTGAGGTAACGAAAAATCAAATGGGAAACTACTAAAATATAGTTCATGCAAAAAATTGATATAAAAACTTAAAATTTTTAGATTGAACGATAAAGATTTGTTAAATGAGTTTCATTCATATTATAAATTTAAAAAATAAGAGAAATTATATTTATTTTAGCATCAAAAGGTTTATATAAATGACACAAAAATATTCTACATAACAAATAAAAATAAAGCGACAAAATTCTTTCAAATAATTTTGGAATCTGTACTGACCTATTGCAAGTAAGTTCTACTAATAGTATATATATATATTATATACTATATATATAGTATATATTATATATATATATTATATATAATATATATATATATAGTATAATATATATATATTATATATAGTAAATTATATAATTATATATAATAATATATATATATATGTATATATATATATATATAAAAAATTATTATAAATATATATATATATATATATATATATATATATATATATATATATATATATATATATATATATATATATAAATATATATATATATATATAATTTATATATTTTCTAGATGTAATATAAATATAACTTTATTATATAATTTTATATATATAATTATATTATTTTATATTATTATATATATATATATATATTGTTTTTTTGGTATTTTTTTTTTTTTTTTTTATATATATATATATATTGACCAATTTTTGATTTTTGAAGTTTTTTTTTACTCTTATGATATTTATTTTATTGTGATTTTTTTCATTACTTTTTTTAGACACTTTTGTTATTTAATTATGATTTTTTTTAAAAATTATAAATAGTATATTACTTAACAAGTAATTATAAAATTTGATAATATTTTATTTTTTAATTAGTTTAAATTTAATAAATCAATATATATATACTGTAAAATTTCTGAGTGCTCTAATTTTTTTTTTTTTTTTTTTTAAAAGTGATTTAAAACTATATTGATTTAATTTGGTTATCTATAAATGTAATCAGGCGTACGGCAAGAGTTATAGTGGAGCCTGAATTAGTATTTAAAAAAAAATATTTTGCCTAAAAAGTAAAGTAAATAAACAAAAAACAAAAATCAAAATAAACATGTATCTTTTGATAATAATAAAAAAAATCCTTAAAAACTCAGTTGAATTTAAATATTTGAATTTTCTGCAAAACTCTATATATAGACAATGGAAGCAGCCTGTACAAATCTTAGATATTTATTTTTTAGTCGTTTTACCCATACGTGAGAAATCGGTAAGGAAGAAAAATATCTATAAATTAAATAAATTCAAAATGAATCTTTTACGTGGTATCACACAAGAGTGGCATTGCTCAGGCACCTTAGTCACACAAAGGTCCTTACTCGAGTTCGGACCCGAACTTCGGTGTCAAAAGCAAACCACTCTACCACAACGCCATTACGGCGGCAATATTATTTTATACTTAAATAATTTATTTTATGGAAAATAGAATTTATTTATGTATTTGTTAGGTGGAATTATTCTTTTCAATTACATGGACATGACTTTTTATATATATTGCTAAGAAAAGTAATTTTTTGATAGTATATGGTCTTTTTCACAAGTTGATTTGGTCAATATATTTTATAAATAATTATTTGGTTAATTTTATTAAATCTATATTTGTTATATTATATTATATTAATTATATTTATATAATTATATAAAATATATATATATATATATATATATCTATATATATATATATATATATAATATACTATAATATATAACTGTATATATATATTATATATATATATATATATATAATATAAGTATATATATATACTAATATATATATTATATATATATATATATATATACATAGACGCACCATTATATATATATATATATATATACTATATATATATATATATATATATAGCTCAATAGATAAAGTCGAGTCTCTTGCATCCTAATTTACCTCTAGTGAAAGCGAGAGTTCGAATCTTGATTCTGCTTCGGCTATTTGTAAAGACAAAAAATTTTCTTAGTTGAAGATTTTCTGGAACATTTAATTTCAGTTTACGGCATAGTGAATTACACTAATATCAATATCCACAAATCGCTGAAAACAATGTCAACACATTAAACAGAATAATCCATTATAACTTGTAAAATCACACTTTCTCTCGTGCTCCTAGATAAAAAAACGCTCATCTTGGATTCGAAACAACCGTCCAAGCTATGAAGAAATTTTAATGAGTGGAGTAGAAGAAGGCTGCCCTATCAACGCTAAATTAATCTTTTTCTTAATCAATTTTTAGGAATTCATGTAACACAATTTCTTTGATCAAAGACCCTAGACCCTACTGCGGTAGGAAACGAAAATTTTGTGGACAGAGATTCGTTGAAATAACTGATATATATATATAGCTACTATACTATATATATATATATATATATATATAATATATATATATATTATTATATAGTATTATATATATATATATATATATATATATTATATATAATATAAAATATATCTATATATATTATTATGTATATATATACGTATATATATATATATATATAATATATATAATATATATATATTAGTATATAATATATATATATATAAATATATATATAATCTATATATATTATATATATATATATATCAGTATATATATAATATATATACTATTATATATATATATTATAATATATATATAACATATATATATAATATATATATATATTATATATATATATATATATACTATATATAATATATATATATATATATAATAGATATTATAATATAATATATAGATATATATATATATAGTAATATATATATTATTATATATATATAGTATATAATATATAATATATATATTATATATATATATATATAATATACTATTATATATATATATATATAATGTATAATATATAATATAATATATATATATATATATATATTAGTATATATATATATATATATATACTATATAAGAATAATAAAAAGATAAAAATATATAAAATATTAAAAATATAAATTTTATATATATATATATATATATATATTAATATATATATATAATATATTTATGTGTGTGTGTGTGCGATTAGAGGTTGTGCTTAGGTTTTCAGTGTTGAGTCCTTAAGTTCGTTTGATATTCATTCTTAACACAAATCTCTTATTTCATTTTTTCTTGATTACATTTTTTTAATTTCTTCTAATGTGTGATATTAATTCTTCTATATTTTGTTAGTTTAAATACAAGGGGATACTGAACTTTGTAATGTAAAAATGCTAATTTTTATATTTATCATTTCAAAATTATACCGAATAAAAAAAAAAGAAATAAATTACTGAAGATATCAAATTTTCAAAAATAAAATTTTCAAATATAAAACTATAATGATGTGATATATGCGCATTATGTATGTATAAAGAATGTAAAAAGAACTATTGATGCATTGAAATATCATATGAAATATAAATAATAGAACATTTCTGAAATATTCTTCAAAAAGAAATATATATATAGTATATATATATATATAAAATAAAATTATAACACTGTATGTAATGTGAAACAATATTTTTGATTTATTAAATAAATAAAAATATAAATTAAAGAAAAGCCAGAAATGAAGACGGAGATATAGTCT
>JABUQX010093909.1:0-2500 GCA_015478945.1 Trachelipus rathkii | reverse complement strand
CTTGTATTATCGTGTTACTTTAATAAGTAGTAGGGTACCGAACTGTTGATGCATTGTTGATTGTAGTTCCTGAGAATTGTTTGTATTAAGTTGTCAGCGTTGTTGTTTCATTTGTAAAACTGTTTTGAGATAGAGTTCATAGACATTTAAATTTCTGTTTACTGTGCTTATGATGTTTTGAATTTGAGGGGTAAAGGTGAAGGGGATGTCAAAGGTTATACCGAGTAATTTTAGTTTTTAGTTTATTTAGAGTTACTTGAGGGCGTAATGATGATTGGTTCTGTTAGTGGTGATCAAGGTTAAATATGATTTGTAAGTAGAGGCTGACAGTCTCTTGGAAAATAACCAAGCTTCTAGACGATTTAGGTAAGTCTGAGTATGGTTTGTTGCAATGAGTACTGAGAGGTCTGATATGGGTATGTCATCTGCATGGCGTATAAGTTTTGAATTTGGACGTTAGGGGTAGGAATGTCAACTGTAAAGAGGTTAAAGTTGAATGAAGACAGGATGGCTCCCTGAGGGACCCCGTTTCTCTGTTTTGCGAATTTTGAGATTTGAAATTTGCTGAACACCTATGCAGTGCGTCCAGATAAGAAATTAGATAGTCATTTTATGTAATTGTTATAAAAAGGGTAAGTTTATAATTTTTTGAATGAGTTTGTGTCTGGGTACTGTGTTGAAATATTTACTAATGTCGATAGTCAGGAGTATTGTTCTATGGAATGGCATTTTGTTTAATCCTTTTATGATGTTTTGTGTGATGTTTGCTAAAACCTTTGAGATGGAGCGGAATTTTTTACAGTATTTATGAATATAGTTGAGCTACCAAGATTTATTGTAATTATTTGAAATGAATGAAATAGCGGATATAATATATATATAAGTTATATAATATATACGATATAGTAGTATATATAGTATATAATATATATTAATATATATATATATATATACTATATTATATAAATATATATATATATATATATATATATATATATATATATATATATTATATATATATATATATACTAGTATAAATATTAGTATATATATATATATATATAATATATAATATATATATGGCAATACGTGGGTTTGGCATACGTAATGGTTATTAAGTATTGTATTGCTTGTTCAAAGGTAGAGAGTTCGAATCTCAGAAGTGGTAGATTTAATTTCTTGTAATTTTTATTTTTTTACAGCTCATTTATTTTAACAAACTATTTTTTTATATGTTAAATTTACTAACAATAATTGAACAAAAAATTCATTAATTTCTCAACGTTTACCTAGTTTGTCCTCTTTTGTATTTATTTTCTTTTTCAAGTGTTATTATTTTGAGGTAAGAAAAAATCAATGGAAAACTACTGAAAATATAGTCATGCGAAAAAAATTGATATAAAAACTAAAATTTTTAGGATTGACGATAAAGATTTGTTAAATGAGTTTTCATTCATATAAGAATTTAAAATAAGAGAAATTTATACTTATTTAGGGATGATAAGGTTATATGAAATGACAAAATATTCAGCATAACAAAATAAAAAACAAAAATGAAGCGAGCAAAATTCTTCAATAATTTGGAATCTGTACTGACCCTAATTTGCGTAAAAGTTCTACTTATAATATATTATATTATAATATAATATATAGTATATTTGGTATATATATACTATACTATATATATTATTATATATATATATATATATTACTACTATATATATAATATATTGTATATTATATAAGGGTTGTGGATTTTTATTTTTTTATATATATATATATATAGACCAATTTTTGATTTTTTTTTTTTTTTACTTTTGTGATTTTTATTTTATTGTGATTTTTTCATTACTTTTTTAGGCACATTTGTTATTTAATTATGATTTTTTTTAAATTAATAAATAATAATAATTATTAAATAATTAATAATAAGTTTGATAAATATAATTGTTATTAGTTTAAATAAGTTATTTAAATTATATATATGCTGTATAATTTCTGAGTGCTCTAATTTTATTTATTTCTTTATTAAAAGTGATTTAAAACTATATTGAAGAATTTGGTTATGATATAGATGAAATATACTTATCATCAATTAGGTTACAATTGGGATTAATTAGTAATTAAAAAAAAAAATTTGCCTAAAAAGTCAAGTAATAAAAAAAAAAAAAAAATAACATTTATCTATGGATAATTAAAAAAAAAAAATCCACTTAAATAATGAGTCTCAAAACAAAATTACATTTTCGCTACACTGACTATATAATATGCAATGAAGCAGCCTGTCAACTTTAGATATTATTTTTTTCAGTCCTTCTTCCTTAAGTGTGACATTCTGTAAGAAAAAAAATATATGATAAAATTAAAAATAACATTCAAAAGAATCTTGTAGCGTGGATCACACAAGAGTGGCATTGCTCAGGCACCTTAGTCACACAAAGGTCCTTACTCGAGTTCGGACCCGAACTTCGGTGTCAAAAGCAAACCACTCTACCACAAC
>JABUQX010093908.1:22500-27500 GCA_015478945.1 Trachelipus rathkii | reverse complement strand
TTGATTTGAAGATAGTCAACATCTTACTTGGGCAGCAAAGTGGATATACTAAGTACCCTTGTTTCATATGCTTGTGGGATAGTTGGGCTAAAGAAGACCACTGGAAAAAAGTTGTATGGCCTGCTAGGGAAAATATGACTGTAGGTGCATCAAATATCATTAACGAACCACTGGTTGATAGGGGGAAAATTATTTTCCCACCACTCCACATCAAACTAGGACTGATGAAGCAATTTGTTAGGGCCCTAGACAAAGATGATGAATGTTTCAAATATATTTGCAGATTTTTTCCAGGGTTGAGTATGGAGAAACTCAAAGCTGGAATCTTTAGCGGCCCTCAAATTTGCCAAATCATCAAGGATGACAATTTCATAAATTCCATGACTGATATTGAAGCATCTGCCTGAAAAGTTTTGTCTTGGTTGTTCAGAACTTTTTGGGCACTATAAATCTGCCAACTATGTAGAACTCGTACAGAAAATGCTTTCAGACTTCAAAATTTGAATGCTAATATGAACATAAAAGTTCACTTTCTACATAGTCACTTAGATCGGTTTCCGGATAATCTAGGATGTTATAGTGAGGAACAAGGGGAGAGGTTCCATCAAGATATCAAAGTGATGGAAGAAAGATACCAAGGAAGATGGGATACACACATGATGGCAGACTATTGTTGAAGCCTTCAACGTGATTGTCCACATTCTTGCACACAGAAGACAATCATATAGACAGCGATTTGTAATGCATTAATTGTGATTTCATTGTACTGAATTGAATGTTTTGACCTATTAGCATTTTATTTACTTACTCATTAACAATTTGATATGTAGCCTTAGGCTTTTGGGTGAATTACGTTACAACCTAACATAAATTGTTGTTATTAATGTATTTTTGTGACCACCCTGTTTCTCAAAAACTAGAGCCAATCTAGGAAAACGGAGGTCATATTCGGAATCAGGGCAACAGGTTACCTATAAAATGACCTTCAAATGTTTTGCCGCAAAATCTTTGTTGGCCAATAATAATAGCATCGCAACTGGTTTCGCTCTCCGCCATAATGAGAAATGGATTTCAAATTGAAAATCAAATCAAGTAGTTATTACTCATTTTATTAAAGATTAATTAAAAAATAATTATTTATCTTTTAATGATTAGAGGTTTCGGTATCAACTTTCAAGTGTGCATGAAAAGGTTTAATTTAAAAGAAGATGAAAATGAAGCACATGTTAAAACTGTTGTCGTCAGTTATTACGAGAAATGTAATTAAAAAAAGCAGTATTTACGTTTTATGTTGTAAAATATAGTGAATATTTTAGCAATTAACATTTTAATACATATAAAATAGTGTTCTGAAGGAGGGGGCAGTAAATATTTTGCATTGCATAAATCGCAACAAGCAATATTGTATTCAGAGATGAGTGCAAGCACTATTGATCCTTCAAACCATTTTCCCTCTGTTAATCCACATGGGAAATCATTGCAAATTGTTCCTAATGAATGTAGTCTTTAACTAGTAACAATATTTTATAGGTAATATATAGGTAGAACGAATATTCATGCATCAAACAAAGTGAAAGAAATAGGAACGTTTAAAGATACAGTGAAATGAGACAATTATAAACCTGTAATTTATAATAGTTTCTTTTTAAAAACATTGTTCAACTATATCTTATGTTACGACTTCTCATTTCATTTGACATTTCTGCTGAACGACTAGTGAAAAGATTCATTAAATTATTTTTTATATAGACACTTTGATGTTATATATTTCCCTCATTATCTACAGAAGTAGGCGATATATATAAAAAAATAAATATAATTTTTTATAATTTCGTTCCTCTTGGCAAAATAGGGATAAACTAGTAAAAGGAAATCAATTTGAAAGCTTGAGATACTCCACTGAGCTTCCATTTTCAAATATCTCGCTTCGTGTCATACTCCTTCTATCTTAGACAAAATCTAGTGTCTTCAGCTATATATCAATGATATATATATATATATATATATATATATATATATATATATATATATATATATATATATATATATATATATATATATATATATATATATATATATATATATATATATATATATATATATGTGTGTGTGTGTGTGTGTGTGTGTGTGTGTGTGTGTGTGTGTGTGTGTGTGTGTGTGTGTGTGTGTGTGTGTGTGTGTGTGTGTGTGTGTGTGTGTGTGTGTGTGTCTCTTACAAACTAATTAATTTACACCTAACAATCGAAGTATAGAGGATCCTAGGTTTCGTATGGCTACGTTATGTTCGGTTGTATTAACCTAAGCTAATATATCATGGGACAAATGTTGTTGGACTCAAATAACAAATAGTGAATGTCGTTTGTTGTGAATAACATTTGCAATCGGCTCAGTATGCACACAGCAACGATGGGTATCGTTCTTTTACAAAATTTGTAGTATCGTGGATTCTCGATGCAACAGATCCTATATTCTATTACCAAAATAATGCTTGTTACGTTTGAAGTAAATTGTAGGAATATATGTAAATATTTCATTAATGGCTTTTAACATTTATTGTAGTATATATATATATATATATATATATATATATATATAAACATATAAATATATAAATATTTTTTATATAGTATATATATATATTTTAATATATATATATATATATATATATATATATATATATATATATATATATTAATAAACATATAAATATACAAACATAAACATACAGACATAAACATACAGACATAAACATACAAACATAAATATACAAACATAAATATACAAACGTAAATATACAAACGTAAATATACAAACATAAATACATAAACATAAACATAAACATAAACATAAATATATATATATATATATATATATATATATATATATATGCTATATATATATATATATATATATATATATATATATATATATAGTTATAGAAAGAGTATATATATATATATAGTATATATATATATATGTATATATATATATATATATTATATATAGTTATATATATATATATATATATATATATATATATAGTTATATGTATATATAGATATATTGGTTATATATATATATATATATATATATATATATATATATATGGAGGTATATATTT
This sequence comes from Trachelipus rathkii, assembly GCA_015478945.1. NCBI lineage: Eukaryota > Metazoa > Arthropoda > Malacostraca > Isopoda > Trachelipodidae > Trachelipus > Trachelipus rathkii. The sequence continues at coordinate 24,379 of JABUQX010093908.1, read as the reverse complement.
ATATACATATATATATATTATTATTATTATTACACATATTATTATTATTATATATTATATATATACATATATATATTACATATTACATAAATATATATATATATTATATATATATACATATATAGGTATTATTACATATTATATATATATATATATATATTGAGCATATATACATATTATTAATATATAGTTATATATATATAGTTATATATAGTTATATATATATATGTTATATATATATATATATTATTATACACAATATTGTTATTATTATTATTATTATATATATATATATATATATAGCATATATATATTAAGGTTATTATTATTATACATATACATATACATATAAACATATATACATATATATATACATATATTATTATTGCTATTAAGGTTATATACATATATTATTATTATTATTATTATATATATATATATTATATATGTTACATAATAAATACTTGAGTTAGTCCATTAAATTATGTTTTTTTTTATTGGGAACCGTTTTTATTGTTAATTCTATGACTAACTTTAATTTTAATAATATTTCAAGCTACTTTTTATTTTTTCTTTATAATTCTAAAGTATTTTATTAATATTTTTATTATTTTATTTCTTTTATTAAATATTTTTTGTTATAAAATATTATTTATTATGTATAGTATTTAAACATTTTTATTTATAAACATAGTATTTAAAAATAATTTTATACTCTAAATTCACTAATATGATATCCGCCAATTGCTTTGGGCACGGTTTAGTCCCATTTTTAATGTGTTAAAAAGGTTATTTATAGTGGATATTCCTGTCTTTTTCTTTTCAATTTTGCATAATCTTATATATTTATTATGTAATAATTTCATTTATTTGACCAACTTTAGCAAAAAAATAAGAGAATATTATCGTAACATTATGAAATTTGCAAAAATAGATAGTTTCTAAAATGTCAACTCGTGCTGAGCACGAGTAGCACGAGTGCAGGAGTTCTAATATATATATATATATATATATATATATATATATAGTATATAGAAGATACATATATATATATAGATATATATATATAGCATATATATATATATATATATATATATATATATATATATATATATAATATATATATATAGTATATATATATATATATATATATAAATATTATAGAGCAAATAGAGAGATATATATATATATATATATATATATATATATATATATATATATATATATATATATATATATATATATATATATATATATATATATATATATTTAATATTTCGTCCATCCACCTTCCGCGTCAATGACAGCTTGTAATCGTCTTGGTAGTGATGAAATTGCATTCTCCATAGTTCTTCTATTTCTTTCTTCTTGGGGATCCCAGTCTTTTACGATTGATGCCCACACATTTTCGATCGGGTTCAGATCGCAGGCTTTACTTGGCCATGCGAGAACTTCAATCATGTGTTCATTTTCGGCAAACCACTCCTGAACCTGTCTTGCTCTATGAATTGGACTATTATCGTGAACATATACAATCTTTTGTGGGTCAGGAAATAGATATGCTCTAACAGAGGGCATAAAAACCTCCTCAAGAATTTCAAGATATACATCGGAAGTAAATCTCCCATGTATGTGGCTTAGCTCACCAGCTGTATAAAAGTTAATCCACCCCCACTTGTTGCAGGTGACGTGGCCGCTTCTTCTCTCTTCGTATATATAAGCTGGGTCATATCTAGTTTTATTTGGTCTCCAAAGGTGTATGCTGCCGTGGTCACTTGAGCAAAATGTTTTTTCTTCAGTGAATATTACCGTCGACCAATACTCAATATCCTTTTGAATGTATGCGTTAGCAAAGGCTAGCCTTGCTAACTTGTGATCG
>JABUQX010093908.1:10000-20000 GCA_015478945.1 Trachelipus rathkii | reverse complement strand
ATAGAAAAACTTCATGCAGAACAAATATGAAAATCTCTGTTTATATATATAGAGAGAGTATATATATATATATGAGGAGTATATAGTATATATATAGTAAGAGATAGGTGAGATATATGTAGAGTGGTAGAGAGTATATATATAGCAGAGGAGAGGAGAGAGGAAGAGGTTAAGGCTATATATATATATATATAGTGGTTAGCATCCCGAAGAGGCCAGACATGTAACTAGAAAAACTATAACATCTACAGGAAAATAAATAACATTTTTGATTTCAACAAGTAATTTATCGACAAAACTTAAAAAATTATTTTATTCTAATATTTATTAATAACCCCTCTTAAAAATTAGTATAATCTTAGACGGCAAGTCTACGCTGTGATTGACCTTGAATCCTGCATTAGTTCACGATAGCAAAAGTTGCCAAATACCATTTTATTTTTACGCTTTGGAGAAAACGTTATTTTTTTCTTTTTATATCCTTTTAGGGGGTTCGAGCCAACGTGAGGACAGAGGGGGACGAAGTCCCGTCGTCCCCGGTAGGCCGAGAAACCCCAACTCTATCCATCTTTAATTTTTACCCTTCGGGTATTCTTTAGTTATAAAGAAAAATTCAACATTTGGCAACTTTACGCGCTCCCTCCGACTACTCCAGCTTTTCGTATTCTCAAAAAACTGTAATTTTTGCAACATTTTTAACAATTTTTAATTTTTCAAAGCTGCTATTTTCATTTATTTTTAATTTCAGGGCAAAATAAAATGACATTTCATTTCGTGTAGCTGTTATAGCTTTGTCAGTAGCGTTCAATTTCTTCGTAGATTGCCGACCATATTATTAATATGGTTATATATATATATATATTAGTATATATATAGTATATATATTATTGTTATTGGTTATATATATATATATATATATATTATATATATATATAGATATGTTATATATATATATATATATACATATATATATATATATGTTGATATATATATATATATATATATATAGTTATTATTATATATATATATATATTTCATATTTTTGTTATAAGGTTATTATTATATATAAGGTTATATATATATATATATATATATATATATATATATATATATATATAGTATATATAGATTGTTATATATATATATATATATATATATATATATATATATATATATAGGCCAAATCCTAGATACGCAGGCAATGATATTTTTCGTACTTTTTTATAAACTTCTGACACCTTTGCAATACTATTTTACTTAAGCTAGGCTATGAATAGCGTGAGGCTTTTGATTTTGAGTTCGATTTTTTTTTAAAAAGGCATTTCTATTACGCATTATTTTGCTTCACTAATTTTATTAAAGGAAAATTCTTTCAGACGTATGAATTTATTAATTTAAATATTTAGTACAATAATAATAATAATAATAATAATAATAATAATAATAATAAATAATAATAATAATAATAATAATAATAATAATAATAATAATAATAATAATAATAATAATAATAATAATAATAATAATAATAATAAGGTCAGAGTGTCTAAAGCTGACATCATGTAATTCTTGAGAACGGCAGCACCTACAGTAAAACAAAATATATATTTGAATCAGCGGAAAACTTTAATTTTATTTTTTTATTTTTTTTTACCATTCACGTGCGAAAAAATATATATATCACGGCTTTATAGGGGGCTCGAGCCGACGGGGACAGAGTGGGGAATGAAATCCACCCCTGTCGTCCACCGGGGGAGGCCGGGAGAGGACCCTGACTCTGCCATCTTTGCAGTTTACTCCTATGGTATTCCTTTAGTTAAAAAAAAGAATAATTTTACTTCCTTTTACACTTTGTTATTACTTTAACTAAAATAATCCACGAGCCCCATAATATGGAAATTAAAAATTTTTTTTTAAAATTTCCGACGAATAGATGAAAAAAAGAAAAAAATTAAAACCCATTCTTAAAATTTTCTGCTGATTCCAAATCAGCACCTGTAAAGTTAAGTTCTTTCGAGTTACATGATGTCAGCTTTAGACACTCTGACCTATATATATATATATATATATATATATATATATATATATATATATATATATATATTTATTTTAATTATATATATATATATTTATATATATATATATATATATATATATATAGTATATATATATATATATATATATATATAATATATATATAGAAAGAAATATATATATATATATATTATATTATATATATTGTTGCTATATATATATATATATATATTATATATTTATATATATGTATATATATAGCAGATATACGGTATATGTATATATATATATAAGAGCATTTTTAAAATAATTTTGCTTCAGTACGTTAATTATAAATCTCTAGCAACATTTTAGTACGTTTTATGTTCAAGTACTTTTTATTGCCTGCTTATCTAAGAAATTGCCAGATATATATATATATATATATATATATATATATATATATATATATATATATATATATATATATATATATATATATATATATATATATATATATATATATATATATATATATATATATATATATATATATATAGGATCATGTCGATTATCCGCCTCCACCTCCAAATAAATATCGATTGTATGAATTCGAATACAATTTATAAAGTTGAAGTGAAAATGCCTTAAGTCAAATCGAAACTTTATTATTAAAGCAGATTCACACCTCTAAAAATATTAAAAAAAAAAAAAAAAGGTTCAAATCTATGTAAACTAACAAACTCATAACCTTTACTTAACTTATATATAGTTTAGATCTATTTAAACTAACTAAACTGTAACAACCTTTTTACTTAACGTATATATAATGTAATTTATTTTCATATTTATTAATTTCACTCAAATTGTTTAAAAAAAAAAAAAAAACACGCATGTGGCAACAAGAGATCTTTCAAGATTTTATTCATTATGTAGATTTAAAAAAAAAAAATTGGCTTGAGCGTATATATATATATATATATATATATATATATATATATATATATATAGAATATATATATATATATATATATATATATATATATATATATATATATATATATATATATATATATATATATATATATATATATATATATATATATATATATATATATATATATATATATATATATATATATTCGAGCATCGTCAGAAAATATTACTAATTATTTATTTGCTAGATGACCCATTGCTATTATAAAACAATCATAATAATTTTTAGGACGGTGTAAATATACAAGAATTTCTTGAGAAGTAAAATTATAATGGTTTCTTACAAAGTCACATCGTAAATATACAAGAATTTCTTGAGAAGTAAAATTATAATGGTTTCTTACAAAGTCACATCGTAAATATACAAGAATTTCTTGAGAAGTAAAATTATAATGGTTTCTTACAAAGTCACATCGTATATATATATATATATATATATATATATATATATTATATATATATATGGCCAGCATCCCGAAGAGGCTAGGCATGTAACTAGAAAACTATAACATCTACAGGAAAATAAATAACATTTTTGATTTCAGCAAGTAATTTCCTCGACAAAACTTTAAAAAAAATTTATTTTATATATATATATATATATATATATATATATATATATATATATAACTATATATATATATATATATATATATATATATATATATATATATATATATATATATATATATATATATATATATATAAGTGCTAAAATAATTAGAACGATCCTAAACATTTTAAATTTATTTAAACCGACTAGTTTCGAGTTATTACAAAACACCCATTTTCAAGGCTGAATGCATAATGATATAAACAAAATGAAACAGTTAAAATGATCATAAAATAATAATAGAAGTGCTGCTTCACTTTTTAAAAAAAAAAAATTAACTAAATAGTTAGAAGAGTCAACCAAAAAATAGAAATTCAACTTCACTTAAGGATGTTTAAATTATTAAATTGTAGATTTTCATTTAGGGAGGGCTTCATGTTCCAAATATATAAAGATTCCAAAATTCCAAATCTTCAGCATTTCCATGGTCTAAAATTTTGAAATTTTGATCCGATATATGATGATTAAACCTGGAAGAATGATTATAAATGGCCGAATAGGGTGGATGATGGAGATCCTCTAAAGTTCTACTTGAGATACCCTTGTGTTCAGCAATTCGCGTGGAGAGACATCTAATGGTCTTTCCTTTATAGAAAGCATCACAGCTATCACATTTATATAAATAAACAATTGAAGAACACAAAGATAACGACAGATTTTCTTTAACTTTAAAGAATTTACCTATCCTATTATGATTTATGAAAATTAATTTAAACTTAAATTGTGGGAAAGATGTATACAATAAATTAGTTTTTCTTCTATTAATTTCGTAACTAATTCTTCCTAAAAACGGTAATTTCATATAAAGAATCTTTTTATTAGCAGAATATATAGGTGGAGAAGGTTGAATTTTCATCGTTAGTAGTTTTTTAAACAATTTGTCAATTAAAAAAGTTGGGAAATCATTTTTCAAAAATAAGTTACATAAATAGTCCAGTTCTTTCCTAAGATTCGGTAAGTATGATGAAGAAATTTTATATATTACTATTATATTACATATATTATATTATATATAATTGTTATATATATATATATTTATATATATATATTTTATTATATTATATATATATATATATATATATATATATATATATATATATATATATATATATATATATATATATATATATATATATATATATATATATATATATATATATATATTTATTGGTATGTATATATAAAAAAAGAGGTGTATATATATATATATATATATATATATATATATGTTATGTTGTTGTTAATTTAATAAAATATATATCTTTTAATATATATATATATATATATATATATATATATATATATATATATGCAAAAGTGGGCGGGGCCTCAAAAAAAAATAGAATATTATATATATATATATATATATATATATATATATATATATATATAAAAAAGAAAATGAATATATATGTGTGAATATACATATATATATATATATATATATATATATATAAATACATGTAGAAATAAAGTACAGGACCTCTGAAGATAAAAATATTGGACCCAAGCCACTTTCGATATTTGATTAAATAGAGGTGGGTGGGAAATATCTGAAGCCGATTGTACTACATTTTGACTTACTATTTTTCTAGTAAGAGACAAATATTTTCACGTGTAGATAATTAATAATAATAATAATAATAATTATACCCTGATAATATTCATAATAATAATAATAATAATAATAATAATAATAATAATAATAATAATAATAATAATAATAATAATAATAATAATAATAATAATAATAATAATAATAAAATAATAATAATAATAATAATAATAAGAATAATAATAATAATAATAATAATAATAATAATAATAATACCAGTAATACGCACATAATAATAATAATAATAATAATAATAATAATAATAATAATAATAATAATAATAATAATAATAATAATAATAATAATAATAATAATAATAATTATTACAAATGACACACACACAATAATAATGATATTAAACACCCTAATAATAATAATAATAATATATAATAATAATACTAATAATAATAATAAATAATAATAAAAATAATAAACATTTTTATTATTATTATTATTATTATTATTATTATTATTATTATTATTATTATTATTATTATTATTATTATTATTATTATTATTATTATTATTATTATTATTATTATTATTATTATTATGATTATAATTACTTATTTCTTACTTTAACTCTTAGATAGGCATTCACCTGCCCTTCAGTTGGCGTCGCCACCCTCTCCATCCGTCTCTATCTGCGAAGTCAACATTTCTTCTCAGTTCCATGATGTTCGGGAAGTTATGCCTCTCCAGTACCTCTTCTACTTCATCTCTCCACCTTCTTCTCGGCCTCCCCCTCGGTCTCCTGCCTCCCGGCCTCCACTCCCAAGACCTCTTCGCCACTCTCTCCTCCCCCATCCTCTCCAGATGTCCCAGCCACCTCAGTTGGGCCTTTTCTATCTTATTTCTCATCGCACATACCCCTGCTCTCTCTCTTATATGTTCATTTCTCACTCTATCTCTTCTGCTCTTTCCCAGCATTACCTTCAAAGGCCTCATCTCCGCTGCCTGTATTCTGCTTCTTGTAACTGTGTTTGTCGTCCAACTCTCCGCACCATACATCAATATGAGAGTCAAAATATTCTCAAAAACTATTCTTTTTGCCTGCAGGGGAACATTCTGATTCTTCAGCAAAGGATAGAAAACGTTCTCGCTTCTACCGTATTTACCTATCCTTTCGGCGATATCTTCCTCTACTCCTTCACTATTTCCGAACACACTTCCTAAATATCTAAAACTTCTACCTCTTTTATGTTACTTCCATCTACCTGGATATTTAAACCTTCTCTCTCTCTCTCTTCTCTCTCTCTCTCTCTCTCTCTTCTCTTCTTTCTTCTTCTTCTTCTTCTTCTTCTCTCTCTCTCTCTCTACTCTCATAACCGCCGTCTTCTCCTCATTCATTTTCAGACCACCACCCTCGAAACACATATTCCACCTTTCAAGTCCCTCTTCCATATATTAATTATTTATTTCATTTTTTTTCAGCATGTGGGCTCTTGGCCTTATATCAAAGTCTTATTCTTAAGACATCATTTAGTCTTTAATCTTTATCTTAAATTTTATCTTTAATAAATTACAATATGGATCCAGCTCACAGTATAAATTAATTGCTATGCCACTACAATTGAAGTGGATTTTTCCAATTATTATCCTAGTAGAAGATGAATATTATTATATATCTCTGAAGAGAGAGAGAGAGAGAGAGAGAGAGAGAGAGAGAGAGAGAGAGAGAGAGAGAGAGAGAGAGAGAGAGAGAGAGAGAGAGAGAGAAATATGATGAGCAGAACATAATATAAATATTATAAGTAAAAGAGGAAATAGGATCTTATCAATTGCAATTAATGCTCGTCTCTAAGATCCTTTGAAACGAGTTCAGTACATTTAGAAGGCATACGAATCGAAAAATTTGAACCTGAACCTAAATTTCAATTTAAAATATTGAGTAAAGCTCGTCATTGCCTCATCTTTTATAACGAACAGTAGCGATAATACTGGGATTACTCATCGATCAAATATTACCTTTATAGTACAGATATATATATATATATATATATAGCAGCATATATTACTCAGATATTATATATATAAATATAGAAGATTTATTTTTATATATATATATATATATATATATATATATATATATATATATATATATATATATATATATATATATATATATATATATATATATATAGTATATATATATATATATATATATATATATATGTATATATTTATATATATGTATATATATATAGGTATATATATATTGGTTATATATATATATACACATATATATAAATATATATATATATTATTATTATTATATATATATATACATATATATATATTATTATTATATATATATATATATATTATTATTATTATATATATATTAACTTATTATATATATATATTATTATTATTATATTGGTATAGTTAAATATATATATATATTATATATATATATATATATATATATATATATATATATATATATATATATATGTATATATATATATATATATTATTATATCTATATATATATATAGTTACATATACATATATATATATTGTTAAGATATATACATATATATATTATATATATATATATTTATATATATATAGTATATATGTATATATTATATATATACATATATATATATATATATTCATTTATATTAATCTATATATATATATATATATATATATATATATATATATATATATATATTAGAGGTGTAGCGGATAGTGATTTTTCACTATCCGCGGATGCGGATGCGGATGCGGATAGTTAAAATCACTATCCGCGGATTATATATACAGTGGCGGCTCGTGTAAACTTGGCGTGGAGGGGCTATATGTATATATATATATATATATATATATATATATATATATATATATATATATATATATATATATATATACCCGTGTTACCAGAGTGCAGGACGCTTGGACCCAACTCTTTTGCACCCCACAAACATCTTTCCCAAGCCTCCACCAATTTGGAAAATGGTTATATATTAATGCTTGAAATTAATAATTCTCAAATTATGGTTCAAAAACAAAAGCTTTTGAAGCCCTTTCAGGGGAGATTTTGCTTATCTTTTCATCGTAAATGAGACCTGCACCACTGAAAGACGCTCACTAGCTACACTTGTTGAAGGGCATGCTAAGAATTTCCTGACGACTTCTGCAAGATGTGGAAAACTTTTACAATTATCATTCCACAAGACCCGTGGATCTTTATCTGATTCCAAGCTTTTTCTCTTTTGATATTCTTCGATCAATGATAGAGTGTCTTTTGACACCTCTGAACAAGACTTCATCGCTGCTAGAAGCCAAATGAACGTTCATGGATTCAGAAATGATCGCTAACAGATGGTAATTGCGTGCCTGTTTGTGTGATCTTTTGTTTTTTATTGGCTGGTGATATTTCTGCCTTTGGCAGCATTTCATCACATAGGTATCCTAAATTAATTTTAACCTCTGTAAAACAAGTGGTTCAAGAAATTATGTTTTGTATCTAGGATTTAGAAAAGTTGTTATTATATACAGGCACTGTTTTTGTGAGTTTGAAATCTATTATCTATCTTCAGCATGAGTGCTTCTGTCATCTAGCATCGTCCTCATATATATATATATATATATATGTATAAAATATAAATATATATATATATATATATATATATATATATATATATATATATATATATATATATATATATATATATATATATATATATATATATATATAAGGTAGTGCACACACGTTTCTCATAATTCATAGATGAATACTTACTACTCTAAGGCAGTGTTGAATGTGGATGCGGTTGCGGATGCGGATAGAAAAATGATGCGGATATCCGCATATGCGGATGCGGATGGTTATCCGCTACACTTAATATATATATATATAGTATATATATATATATAGTATATATATATATATATATATATATATATATATATATATAGTATAGTATATATATATATATATATATATATATATATATATATATATATATAAAAGAAAAGTAACAAACCAAACTTTGTATTCAACTTATATATTCGCCCTGGAAAATGCTTATTGTAATTCTTTTCATTATTTCCTAAGAATTGGACCATTAAGGGCATGTCATACGTGCCTAAATAGCAGAGAAAATAATTAAAATAATCTGACAGATAGGCAAGTAAAGAAAACAAATAAAATATAATAATAAATATATAAATTAATAAATAAATAGCTAACGTGTTAAATATATATATATATATATATATATATATTATATATATATATATATATATATATATATTTATATATACTAGCGTATATATATATATATAAATATATATATATATATATATATATATATATATATATATATATATATATATATATATTCACTTCATATATTCCCACTACATAAACCTCAATCGCAAGATCGGAAATTGATCAGGGAAAGTGTATGTATGGTTTTTGACCAAGTGGTATATATTATTTAAGTGCAAGGATATTGAGGCCCGATAGCAAGCCCTGCTTCAGCGCAACGCAGTCGGAGTGCTTGCCACCGCGGGCGTGGGTTCGCATCCTAATACGCGGCCTTTCCAATGCGAGAAGCATGAGAAGAGTGATTTGTATGTGAATAGACTGTTCTGTTGTATGTGTTGGCTATGTTGGTAGTGATGTGTGTGTGTGTATTGAGATTAGTGTAATACACTATGCCGTAAACTGCAATACGTAAATATTGCAGAAAATCTCCTACTAACGACAATTTTTTGTGTCCGTTCACGTAGCCGAACGAGGATTC
>JABUQX010093907.1:30000-36046 GCA_015478945.1 Trachelipus rathkii | reverse complement strand
GGTGTGTGAAAGGGCTCGAATCCGGAATCGAAATCCGATCCAGGCACCTCGGGATTCGAACGAATCCCTTGATTCGATTCGCCCATCACTGATATATATATATAATATATATATATATATATATATATATATAGTATATATAATATATATATATATATTATATATATATATATATATATATTATATATATATATATATATATATATATATATATATATATATATATATATATATATATATAATATAAATATATATATATATAATATATATATATATATATATATATATATAGATATATATATATATATATATATATAATATATATATACATATATATAACATATTATATATATATTTATAATATATATAATATGAATATAATATTATATATAATTATATATATATATATATATTCTATATATATATATATATATATATATAGTAGTATGTATGGCGACATCGGCAGGTGACAGCAGCAGATGATCCAGCAGATGACTGGATTCCAGGAGCCTGGAATGCTGGAATGCTGGAAATATTTTTATTATTTTTTCAGGAATCCTGGTATGTTTTTTAACCGTAGATTTTTATTCCGGAGCCGGAACCTGAGCCGGAGCCTGAGCCGGAGCCTTCGATGACGCGTTTTTTACCGCGTTTTTCGAGATTTCAAGCGTTTTTAACGCTTGAAGCGTCAAATTGGGGGTTTTCGAGGTCGGTGATGCGTTTTCTGAGGTTCTGGAACCGGTCAAACCAAGTCAATAGCCGACATGACTTGAAATTTTGTAAAGTCGATAGATTTTTGGTGCTTGAAGGTGTCCATTCTATGGGTTTTTGGGTCGGGAAATCCGGTTTATGAGGTATAGAGGCGTTTGGAAAGGGAAATCATAGTCAAAATGCGACATGCACTTGATTTGGGAATTTCGTAAGGGTCGTCAGATTTAGGACGCGTTGAGGGTCCATCTATGGGCTTTTTTTGGGTCGTGGAAGGCCGTTTATTGAGGTGTGTGAGGCGTTTGGAACAGGGAATTCAAGTCAAAATGCCGACATGACTTTTGAATTGAAAATTTCGTAAAGGTCGCTCGATTTTGACGCTTGGAGGTGTCCATCTATGGTTTGTTTTGGGTCAGGGAAAAGCCGTTTATGAGTATTGGAGCGTTTGGAAACAGGAATCAAGCTCATAATGCCGGACATGACTTGGAATTTCGTAGGTCGTCAGATTTTGACGCGTTGAGGTTTGTTAAGTTATGGGTTTCATTAAGTCGGGGAAGTCGATTCTGAGATCGTTGAGTCTAATGAATCAGGGAATCCAGGTCAAAGGCCGACATGCCTTAGACTTTCTCTGAAATTACTACGTTTTATACTTTTTATTGGTCAAATTAAGGGTTCCTAAGGGTGGTGAGACCAATTTTGAGGTCAGGTTGGCCAATATTTGAGTTTTAGAAGGGCTAGGAATAAGTCTTATAACCCACACTTTTCTTCACCACTCAATTTAGATGAGTTCTAGTTGACTTGTCTTCTTCAAACTTGGCTCCCCATATAAGGGTGACGTAACCTCATTGTAGACGAGGTTACGTCCCCGTGCTCACCCCAGAGGGTGCGCCTCCCCCTAAAAAATCGAATGTTCGTAGAAGGTTGAAATTTGGAGAAAGATTCAGAGTCGGATTTCTGGAAAGAATCGGGTTCGGAATCAGAGGAATTGACAACAGGCCACCGGTGATTGCTGCGAGCCGGTCGGGTGCCTAGTTTAGTAAAATATTCGTATTAATAATACAATATCATACTGTTCACATAACCTGGATTTCTGTTTCTATCATATACATTATCGTCATTGCATTCCATCTTGCAAAAATAACCAGTCTTTCTAAATGCTTCAAGACTGACAGTTTATATTTTCAAAATCTCATTTTTCTTTTATAAAATGCTAAACTAATATAATTTTTCTTAACTGAATCATGCATATATTGATTGCAAGTTTTTATGTTTTTATTTTACTTTAACAACTTTGTTTAATTTAATTTTTATAATTGTTTTTTTTTTTTTTTTTTTTTTTTTTTTTTTATTTTTTAATTTTTTTTCTAACTATTTTTTATTTTACATTTTTACTTTGTGTTTAATTTTTTTTTTTTTTTTTTTTATTTAAATTTGTTTTGTTCAAACTTTATTTTTTTTATAAGTTTAATTATTTTATTTTAATTTTTTTAATTTTAACTTTTTTTTAATATATTTATATTTTTTTTATTTATATATTATATATATATATATATATATATATATATATATATATATATATATATATATATATATATATATATAATATATATATATACATATTTTTTTTTTTTTTTTTTTTTTATTTTTTTTATTTGCTTTAAACATTTTGTTTACTAAAAAAAATATTCTTTTTATTATAACTTAAAATTTGCATTTTTACATAATTTAAAAAGAGTAAATCAGAAAAACAGTAAATCAAACACCCTCCATACCCACATACCCATCCATGATCTATGATCTATTGGATCTATTGATCTATTGTCTATTGATTCAAGTCATATTTTGTATAACATAAACACAAAAACTTTTTATTTATTTTTGTTTATTTTTTTTATACTTTTTGTTTTTACTATAAAGACTTATTCCTTTTATGTTTATAACTTAAAAATTTACATTTTTTACATACCTTAAAGCAGTAAATCAGTAAATCAGTAAATCAAACTACCCTCCATACCCTCATACCCTTCCATGATCTATTGATCTATTGATCTATTGATCTATTGATCTATTGATTCAAGTCATATTTTGTATAACATAAAACAAAAACTTTTATGTTCTCTCATATTTCTTAAATTATTTGTTTTTTACTAAAAAATTTATTCTTTTATGTTTAAACTTTAAAAAAAATGTATATTACAATTAAAATACCTTTAAAGCAGTTAAAAATTTTCAGTAAAAATCCCCCAAAACTTGCCCTCAACCCACCATACCCATCATGGATATATTGATCTATTGATCTATAACTATTGATCTATTTGATTCAAGTCCATATTTTGTATAACATAAGACAAAACTTTATTATTTGTTTTGTTTCTTTTAAACTTTTCGTTTTTACTAAAAAAATTAACTTTTTTATGTTTATAACTTAAAAAAAATTTGTATATTTACATACCTTAAAGCAGTAAATCAGTAAATCAGTAAATCAAACTGCCCTCCATACCCTCATACCCTTCCATGATCTATTGATCTATTGATCTATTGATCTATTGATCTATTGATCAAGTCAATTTTGTATAAACATAACACAAAAACTTTTATTTTTTTGTTTTCTTTCCTTTAAGCATTCTGTTTTTACTAAAAAATTTATTCTTTTTATGTTTATAACAAAAATTTGCATTTTTACGTACCCTAAAGCAGAAAATCAGTAATTCAAACTGCCCTCCATAACCTCATACCCTTTCGTTGATCTATGATCTATTGATACTATTGATCTTATTGATTCAAGTCATATTTTGTATAACATAACACAAAACTTTTATTTATTTTTGTTTTGTTCTTTAAACTTTTCGTTTTTTACTAAAAAATTTATTCCTTTTATGTTTATAACTTAAAAAAATTTGCATATTTACATACCTTAAAGCAGTAAATCAGTAAATCAGTAAATCAAACTACACTCCATACCCACATATCCATCCATGATCTATTGATCATTGATCTATTGTATCTATTTGATCTAGTGATTCAAGTCATATTTTGTATAACATAACACAAAAACTTTTATTTATTTTGTTTTGTTTTCTTTAAGCATTTTCGTTTTACTATAAAAAATTGTTATTCCGTTTTATGTTTATAACTTAAAAATTTTGCATTTTTTACATACCTTAAAGCAGTAAATCAGTAAATCAGTAAATCAAACTACCCTCCATACCCACATACCCATCCATGATCTATTGATCTATTGATCTATTGATCTATTGATTCAAGTCATATTTTGTATAACATTAACACAAAAACTTTATTTATTTTTGTTTTTGTTTCTTTAAACTTTTGTTTTTTACTAAAAAAAAATTTATTCCTTTTATGTTTATAACTTTAAAAAATTTGAATTTTTTACTTACCTTAAAGCAGTAAATCAGTAAATCAGTAAATCAAACTGCCTCCATACCCTAACCCTGTCCATGATCTATTGATCTATTGATCTATTGATCTATTGATCTATTGATTCAAGTCATATTTTGTATAACATAACACAAAACTTTTATTTATTTTGTTTTGTTTCTTTAAACTTTTCGTTTTTACTAAAAAATTTATTCCTTTTATGTTTATAACTTAAAAAAATTTGCATATTTACATACCTTAAAGCAGTAATTCAGTAATTCAGTAAATCAAACTACACTCCATACCCACACATGATCTATTGATCTATTGATCTATTGATCTATTGATCTATTGATCTATTGATTCAAGTCATATTTTGTATAACATAACACAAAAACTTTTATTTATTTTGTTTTGTTTCTTTATACTTTTCGTTTTTACTAAAAAATTTAGTCCTTTTATGTTTATAACTTAAAAATTTTGCATTTTTTACATACCTTAAAGCAGTAAATCAGTAAATCAGTAAATGAAACTGCCCTCCATACCCACATACCCATCCATGATCTATTGATCTATTGATCTATTGATCTATTGATTCAAGTCATATTTTGTATAACATAACACAAAAACTTTTATTTATTGTTTTGTTTCTTTAAAATATTTTGTTTTACTAAAAAAATTTATTCCTTTTTATGTAACTTAAAAAATTTGCATATTTACATACCTGAAAGCAGTAAATCAGTAAAAATCAGGTAAATCAAACTGCCCTCCATTACGCTTCTCTGTCCGCGTTCCCATGATCTATTGATCTATTGATCTATTGATCTATTGATTCAAGTCATATTTTGTATAACATAACACAAAACTTTTATTTATTTTTGTTTTGTTTCTTTTAACTTTTCGTTTTTACTAAAAAATTTATTCCTTTTATGTTTATAACTTAAAAAAATTAGCATATTTACATACCTTAAAGCAGTAAATCAGTAAATCAGTAAATCAAACTGCCCTCCATACCCTCCATACCCTTCCTTGATCTTTTGATCTATTGATCTATTGATCTATTGATCTATTGATTCAAGTCATATTTTGTATAAATAACACAAAACTTTTAATTTTTTTTTTGTTTTGATTCTTTAAACTTTTCGTTTTTACTATAAAATTTTATTTATTTTGTTTAATTTGTTTTAAATATTTTGTTTTTTTACTAAAAAATTTATTCTTTTTATGTTTATAACTTAAAAAATTTACATTTTTACATACCTTAAAGCAGTAAATCAGTAAATCAGTAAATCAAACTGTCCTCCATAACCTCATACCCTTCTGTGATCTATTGATCTATTGATCTATTGATCTATTGATTCAAGTCATATTTTGTATAACATAACACAAAACTTTTATTTATTTATTTTTGTTTTGTTCTTTAAACTTTTCGTTTTTACTAAAAAAATTTAGTTCTTTTATGTTTATAACTTTAAAAAAATTTGCTTATTTACATACCTTAAAGCAGTAAATCAGTAAATCAGTAATCAAACTACCCTCCATACCCTCATACCCGTCCATGATCTATTGATCTATTGATCTATTGATCTAATGATTCAAGTCATATTTAGTATAACATAACACAAAAACTTTTATTTATTTTTGTTTTGTTTCTTTAAACATTTTGTTTTTACTAAAAAATTTATTCTTTTTATGTTTATAACTTAAAAAATTTGCATATTTACATACACTAAAGCAGTAAATCAGTAAATCAGTAAAGCAGTAAAGCAGTAAATCAGTAAATCAGTAAAGCAGTTAATCAGTAAATCAGTAAATCAGTAAATCAGTAAATCAAACTGCCCTCCATTCCCCCTTATCCTTTTTGGTGATTTTTTGTTTTTTGATCTATTGATTCAAGTCATATTTTGTATAACATAACACAAAAACTTTTATTTATTTTGTTTTGTTTCTTTAAACATTT
>JABUQX010093907.1:22500-27500 GCA_015478945.1 Trachelipus rathkii | reverse complement strand
ACTGATTTACTGATTTTACTGCTTTAAAGAGTATGTAAAAAATGCAAATTTTTTTTAAGTTATAAACATAAAAAGAATAAATTTTAGTAAAAACGAAAAGTTTAAAGAATAAAAATAAATAATAAAAGTTTTGTGGCCCGACCGAACCAAAACTCAATGACACACCACCTAACACACCACACAGCAAAATCCACACACAATCCTTAAGCTGTTATACAAAATCACTACGACTTGAACTAATAGCATCAAACACTAAGAAATCCAATTAGATACATATACACGAAATACCACAGCAAGCGAATATGAGGGTATGGAGGGTAGTTTGATTTACTGATTTACTGATTTACTGCTTTAAGGTATGTAAATATGCAAATTTTTTTAAGTTATAAACATAAAAAGAATAAATTTTTTAGTAAAAACAAAATGTTAAAAAAAATAAATTAAAACAAAAAAAAAATTTTTTTAGTAAAAACAAAAATGTTTAAAGAAACAAAACAAAATAAATAAAAGTTTTTGTGTTATGTTATACAAAATATGACTTGAATCAATAGATCAATAGATCAATAGATCACAAAAGGGTATGAGGGTATGGAGGGCAGTTTGATTTACTGATTTACTGATTTACTGATTTACTGATTAACTGCTTTACTGATTTACTGATTAACTGCTTTACTGATTTACTGATTTACTGCTTTACTGATTTACTGCTTTAGTGTATGTAAATATGCAAAATTTTTTAAGTTATAAAAATAAAAGAATAAAAATTTTTTTTTAGTAAAAACAAAATGTTTAAAGAAATAAAACAAAAATAAATAAAAGTTTTTGTGTTATGTTATACTAAATATGACTTAAATCATTAGATCAATAGATCAATAGATCAATAGATCAATAGATCATGGACGGGTATGAGGGTATGGAGGGTAGTTTGATTTACTGATTTACTGATTTACTGCTTTAAGGTATGTAAATATGCAAATTTTTTTAAAGTTATAAACATAAAAGAACTAAATTTTTTTAGTAAAAACGATAAGTTTAAAGAAACAAAACAAAAATAAATAAAAGTTTTGTGTTATGTTATACAACACAATAGATCAATAATTCAATAGATCAATAGATCAATGGATCAATAGATCACAGAAGGTATGAGGTTTATGGAGGGACAGTTTGATTTACTGATTTACTGATTTACTGCTTTAAGGTATGTAAAAATGTAAATTTTTTAAGTTATAAACATAAAAAGAATAAATTTTTTAGTAAAAACAAAATATTTAAAACAAATTAAACAAAATAAATAAAATTTTATAGTAAAAACGAAAAGTTTAAAGAATCAAAACAAAAATAAATAAAAGTTTTGTGTTATGTTATACAAAATATGACTTGAATCAATAGATCAATAGATCAATAGATCAATAGATCAATAGATCAATAGATCATGGAAGGGTATGAGGGTAGGAGGGCAGTTTGATTTACTGATTTACTGATTTACTGCTTTAAGGTATGTAAATATGCAAATTTTTTTAAGTTATAAACATAAAAGGAATAAATTTTTAGTAAAAAACGAAAAGTTTAAAGAAACAAAACAAAAATAAATAAAAGTTTTTGTATGTTATACAAAATATGACTTGAATCAAAGATCAATAGACCAATAGATCAATAGATCAATAGATCATGGAAGGGTATGAGGGTATGGAGGGCAGTTTGATTTACTGATTTACTGATTTACTGCTTTAAGGTATGTAAATATGCAAATTTTTTTAAGTTATAAACATAAAAGAAGTAAATTTTTTAGTAAAAACAAAATATTTAAAGAAACAAAACCAAAATAAATAAAAGTTTTTTGTGTTATGTTATACAAAATATGACTTGAATCAATAGATCAATAGATCAATAGCATCAATAGATCATGGCTATGGGTATAGTGGGTATGGAGTGGCAGTTCATTTACTTGAATTTACTGATTTACTGCTTTTAAGGTATGTAAAAAATGCAAAATTTTAAGTTATAAACATAAAAGGAATAAATTTTTTAGTAAAAACGAAAAGTATAAAGAAACAAAACAAAAATAAATAAAAGTTTTTGTGTTATGTTATACAAAATATGACTTGAATCAATAGATCAATAGATCAATAGATCAATAGATCAATAGATCATGGATGGATATGTGGGTATGGAGGGTAGTTTGATTTACTGATTTACTGATTTACTGCTTTAAGGTATGTAAATATACAAATTTTTTTAAGTTATAAACATAAAAAGAATAAATTTTTAGTAAAAACAAAGTTTAAAGAAACAAAACAAAAATAAATAAAAGTTTTTGTGTTATGTTATACAAAATATGACTGAATCAATAGATCAATAGATTCATATAGATCATAGATCAATAGATCATGGAAGGTATGAGGGATGGTATGTGGTTTGATTACTGATTTACTGATTTACTGCTTTAAGGTATGTAAAATATGCAAATTTTTTTAAGTTATAAACATAAAAAGAATAAAATTTTTTAGTAAAAACAAAATATTTAAAGAAACAAAAACAAAAATAAATAAAAGTTTTTGTGTTATGTTATACAAAATATGACTTGAATCAATAGATCAATAGATCAATAGATCAATAGATCATGGATGGATATGTGGGTATGGAGGGTAGTTTGATTACTGATTTACTGATTTACTGCTTTAAGGTATGTAAAAATGCAAAATTTTTAAGTTATAAACATAAAAAGAATAAATTTTTTAGTAAAAACAAAATGTTTAAAGCAAATAAAAAAAAAATAAATAAAACAAATAAATTGTATGTTATACAAAATATGACTTGAATCAATAGATCAATAGAACAATAGATCAATAGATCAATAGATCATGGATGGATATGTGGGTATGGAGTGTAGTTTGATTTACTGATTACTGGATTTACTGCTTTAAGGTATGTAAAATATTGCAAATTTTTTAAGTTATTAACATAAAAAAGGAATAAATTTTTAGTAAAAACGAAAAGTTTAAAGAAAACAAAAAACAAAATAAATAAAAGTTTTTGGTATGTTATTTATACAAAAAATGACTTGAATCAATAAATTAATTAGATCAATAGATCAATAGATCACAGAAGGGTATGAGGTTATGGAGGGCAGTTTGATTTACTGATTTATTGCTTTAAGGTATGTAAATATACAAAATTTTTAAAGTTATAAACATAAAAGGAATAAAAATTTTTTAGTAAAAAACGAAAAGTTTAAAGAAACAAAACAAAAATAAATAAAAGTTTTTGTGTTATGTTATACAAAATATGACTTGAATCAATAGATCAATAGATCAATAGATCAATAGATCAATAGATCATGGAAGGGTATGAGGGTATGGAGGGCAGTTTGATTTACTGATTTACTGATTTACTGCTTTAAGGTATGTAAATATACAAATTTTTTTAAGTTATAAACATAAAAAGAGTAAATTTTTTAGTAAAAACGAAAAGTTTAAAGAAACAAAACAAAAATAAATAAAAGTTTTGTGTTATGTTATACAAAATATGACTTGAATCAATAGATCATAGATTAATAGATCATAGATCAATAGATCATGGATGGGTATGTGGGTATGGAGGGCAGTTTGATTTACTGATGTACTGCTTTAAGGTAATGTAAATATACAAATTTTTTTTTAAGTTATAAACATAAAAAGAATAAATTTTTTAGTAAAAAACAAAATATTTAAAGAAACAAAACAAAATAAATAAAAGTTTTTGTGTTATGTTATACAAAATATGACTTGAATCAATAGATCAATAGATCAATAGATCAATAGATCAATAGATCAATAGATCAATAGATCGGTCATGGAGGGGTAGTTTGTATTTACTGATTTACGTGATTTACTTGCTTTAAGGTATGTAGAAATGCAAAATTTTTTAAGTTATAAACATAAAAAGAATAAATTTTTTATAGTAAAAACATAAAATTTAAAGAAAAAAAACAAAATAAAAAAATTTTTGTGTTATGTTATAACAAAATATGACTTGAAATCAATAGAACAAAGATCAATAATCCATAGATCAATAGATCATGGCATGGGTATGTGGCGTATGTGAGGGTAGTTTGATTACTGTTTTACGTGATTTTACTGTTTTAAGGTATGGGCAAAATGCAAAATTTTTTAAGTTATAAACATAAAAGAATAATTTTTTTAGTGAAAAAAAAATTGTTTAAAGCCAAATAAAACAAAAATAAATAAAAAAAATAAAAAAAAAAAAAATATGAATATATATATATGATATATATATATAAAAAAAAAAAAAAAAAAAAAGTTAAAATTAAAAAAAATTTAAAATAAAAATAATTAAACTTATAAAAAATAAAGTTTGAAAAAATAAATTTATAAAAAAAAAAAAAAAAAAAAAAAAAAAAAAATTAAACACAAAGTAAAAAATGTAAAATAAAAAATAGTTAGAAAAAAAAAAAAAAAAAAAAAAAAAAAAAAAAAAAAAAAAAAAAAAAAAAAATTAAAAAAATAAATTAAACAAAATATAAATAAAAAATAAAAAAAAAAAATTGCAATCAATATATGCATGTTTCAGTTTAAGGATAAAAACCTTATTTTAATTCCGCTTAAAAAAAGAAAGAAAAAAGTGAAAATATTATAAATGTCAGTCTTGAACATTAGAAAAGACGGTTATTTTTGCCAAGATACAATGCAATATGACGATATGTACATGATAAGAAACAGGAATCAGTTTATGTGAACAGGTAATATATTGTATTATTATACGAATATTTACTAACTAGGCACCGCACCGGCTCCAGCACCGGTGCCGTTGTCAATTCCTCTGATTCCGAACCCGATTCTTTCCAGAAATCCGACTCTGAATCCTTTCTCCAAATTTCAACCTTCTACGGACATTCGATTTTTTAGGGGGGGAGGCGCACCCTCCGGGATGAGCACGGGGACGTAACCTCGTCTACAATGAGGTTACGTCACCCATATATGGGGAGCCAAGTTTGAAGAAGA
>JABUQX010093907.1:12500-17500 GCA_015478945.1 Trachelipus rathkii | reverse complement strand
AAAAATTTAACTTTTCAATGAAGTTTATATAAAATCTTTAAAATCAGATTCTTAAGATATGTTCAAGAAAATAATGAATAAAAGACTAAAAAAGGTTTAACAATTCTTTATCTTTCTTTAGATATTTTTAAAGTTACGTAATGCTTGTTCCTCTATACCAAAACATCTTAATTCAAGAAATACTTTTATAACCATAAATGTTCTATTTCCATTTTCTAAATAATTGAAATAATTTCATGCCGAAAAATTTCAATAGTTAAATAGAGAATGATAGAGCTTATTAAGCAGAGAAATAAAAATATCCGATGAGCACATCTATAGAGTCGTCACTCTGGCCATAAATTTGACCGTATAGCGGATAATAAGACCTACAAATTTTCGTTCCGATCGGAGTTAGGATATCCGACCAGCTGGAGAAATCTTCTTGTATATTATTCAAACATTCCTATTACCTATTAACACGTTTATATATAAAATATCTTTTCAGTATATATACCCACTCTCTTAGTTTATAGGTATAGCCACTAAGTAGTAGGATAGACTTTTCCGTCTTATATTAACTATAAATAAATAGGGAATAAATAGAATCCCTCCTTTAGGGAGTTTAAACGCTATTCTCCCATATTTGTATGTTATTAGTATAGTATATACGAAAGTTCTTTCAGAAGTTGGAAATTTTTGTCAAAAGTTAGCATATGCTATAATTTTTCAATTCTCATTCACGTTTTAAACATATAATTTACCCAATTACACAACTATTATTAATAAGGGCAGGTTCCAATATTTGCTCCAGCGACACCTTATTTTAGCCCCAACTTAAAAACAACATAAGATTCTTAATTTTCATGCAATTTTGATCGGAAAAAGAGCAAACCGCAGCTTTTTCTGATTTGAAAAACGTTATTTTCGGGTGTTTTACGGTGTCTGTAGCCATTTTTCAGATTTTTCATTTTTTGAAAACCTATGTTTTTGACATTTTTCACTTCAACTCCTACAATTTCTTTTCGAAATTAATTCAAAATTGAAATATAAATAGATGGGTCTATTATTTAAAGAATGCATGAAATATTTTTTTTTATTTTTTTAACTTTGTGCTCAGCAATGTCGAAATTCAAAACCTACTTTTTTTTGTTTATAAAAAGGAAAAATAGCGATAATATTTTTTCTCCACCTGTGATCAGGATGAAATTTTGTGAGCATATGTTGTTGGCGGAGATACACATTTTTTATTTAGATAATTTCTTCGTATATGTAGTAGTTTTGAATTTGTTCTTGGAAGAAATTTTTCAAAATTAAAAAAATTTAAAATTTAGAAAAGAAAAAAAATTTTAGTATACAAAAAAATCATCTAATTAAAAATGATATATCTCGCCCGACTATTTTCTAAATTTAAGATAAGTGCCTCTTTCATTTCAATCTACTCTGAATTTTACATAAAAGGTGGACGAACAATAAAAATGAAATTTAGTCATGAAAGAATTTTCAAATTTGGCAATTTTCATCACTTACAAATAATGTGGAGAAAAAAAAATCTACAAATATATATTTTTTTTTGATATAGTACAGAAAGGTAAGAAGGCATAAACCTAAAACTTTTATCAAGTACACATATAAATGGGGAAGGTTTTTTATTTCGAGATTGTGCTATTCAAAATCAGCAGTTTATATCGGCACCAGATGTCAAACGGTTAAATATACAGTAAATAGCTCTGATTCTAAATTTTGAAACCCGACGAATTCTATCTACTGTAACAAATTCATTAAAAAACTGGATGAATTGTAAAAATAGTGAAATATTGAGCTGTTCTTCAAGTTAACCCATTTTTCTTAAGTTTATTTCAAGATATTTGAACACCATAGTATTTTAAATACTTCTACATAGTAAATTATATTGCTTAAAGGAAAAATTATCTCTAACATAATTATATAATACATATTACTAAAAGTAAATTTATTAACAATAAGAGATTCAAAAATTTCTATATGGATGCACTTTATATAATAAAATATGCAAAGTTTGTTAAAAAATTCTTTCAATAAAAATAAAGAAAATCTCACAACTATAGGTAAATTATGTGTGTATATACTACCATTTCTTATAGTTATATGTGAAATTAATGCTAAATATTTTATCTGTACCCTCATCCACGGGGAAGAAGTTTGAGGTGGACTGAAGACCCTTGTGAGAAGAGGCGCTAGATGGCCCAAAGGGCTGTGATAGGAAAAATTGGAGGATTGCTTTTTTCAGAGATGAAAATTATGTACAAAGTACACAAAGGGGCTGGAGGGGAGGAAATTAAAAAAAAAATAAACAAAAGATAATAACTGAGGAGGAGGAGGAGGAGGAGGAGGAGGAGGAGGAGGAAAAGAAAAAGGAGAGGGAGGATGGAGGGAGGAGGAGAGGAGGGGAGGAGGAGGAGGAGGGGAGAATTGAAATATATAGATAATTAGAAAATTAAAAGGAGAGAAATAAGACAAAGATTTCATATATAGACCACATGCACATACTTGTGCTGGGCGAAGGTATTGCACAAAGTCCCCAAGTGTGGTTCTTGTCCACTATGCAATGTTCCAGGGTTTTCACCAAGAGTACAACACCTAACAAGAATTCAATACAATAAATTATATATATATATATATATATATATATATAATATATTATATATATATATATATATATATATATGTATATATTTATAATATATATATATAATATATATATATATATAATATTAATATATATATATAATATATAATATTATATAATATATATATATATATGTATATATATATATATTATATATAAGTAGTATACCTATTCGGTATACTATATATATAATACTATAGTATAATACTATATTACTATAGTGTAATCTATATATATATATGTACTATATTTATATATATATATATATAATATAAATTACTACAATATATATATATATATCCATATATATATATTATATATATATATTTATGATATATACTAGTTATATTATATATAGGCTAGTAGGACTAGATAGTATACTATTATTACTATATTAGTATATATATGATATATATATATATTTAATAATATAATATTATTATACCTTATATATATATATAAATATATATACTATATACTATCATATTATATATATATATATAACTATACATATATATACTATATATATATATATATATAGTTATTATATATATATATACTATATAGTTATATATATATATATATATATATATCCGTACATGTTACGCTTACAATGAATTTCCTTTCCTTAATGCATATTACCAGACCTCACGTAATGACATGTAATAAAATCTCCTAGCGAATCTATCTTTTTTATTTCTTCACAATTAGAGAAGAACTGTTCTGTCCTAATTAAGTAATTAGCGGGAAAATCCCAACCAACTTAATGCTTTCACTTCCATATCTTGAAACTTTGTTTATTATTGTCTTGTTTTATGATTATTGGGAAATTTACTGGTAATAAGCTTATAATCTATCTTCGCTAATTGGGAAAATGTATAGGAATGTATTTGTTCTGCAGATTTAATTGTTATTTGCTGTTTACTAGTAAATTATTTTATTGAAGATTTTAACTTTGTATATTAATGTTTGCAGTTGGTTTTTAAATTCAGAATCTTTTATTAGAGATTGTATTTGTTTCTCACAAATATTGATTATTTTCAAGAAGGTTTTTATTAATGTAATAATTTATTTTATAGCTTAAAATTTTTTTTTTTTTGACAAAATTTTGAATAGTAACAATTTTTTTTTTAATTTTCATTGAATTAAGTAGGGGAAATTTTTTCTTTATTTAAAAATTTGTCTTTGGAATAATAAAATTTTGTTGAAACTTTCATTGAAATAAGGTAAATTTTTCTTTATTCCAAAATTTCCCTTATAATGCCATTCATTTTTCCAGAAAACTTTAGTTTAATCTTTAATAAACTAAAAACATTAATATTTATGTAGATAAATAATAAAATCCACGAATTTTCTATGAAATATTATTCAAACAAAGAAAAAATATAAATCTGTAACTTCCTTTGTAATCAAACCTTAAGAAATAAAAAGAATAAATGTAATAAATAAAACAAAAGAAACATAATTATAATTATTATTAAAATATATTAAACAATATAGTTCATATAATGACGAATAAGACGCAATGTTGTCCAAGTTTTATAAGATTTCTATTAACAATGAATTGCTTAATTAATAGCAAAGTATTATGGCTCTCTTAATTAAAAGATTTTTTTATACTTGTGATTTTATTTGGAAAAAAATATTTTTTAAATATTTTCTTAGAAAATGTTACTTTGTTTCCTCAAGCAAGCCTATAGTTTTAGATATTAATATATATATTATCATAAGTATTATATATTATACTAAATATATATAATAATTATATATATATATATATACTATATATATATATATATATTATTTCCCACAAAATAAGAGTACTGATGTCGTATTTAATTATGTATTGGACTTACCTGAAATTATAAGTTATCTCCTTTGAAGTATGACCCTTGGAAGGTTACACAGTGGTTCCAACGTTTCTTCCACTGTTCATTGCAGTACCGGAAGTCGTTTTCCTGAAGTGTGTTTAGTTACGTGTTACAGTATTTTTTGTTTTCCATTCGTCCCAAAAAATGATGGACCTTTACTTTATGTTCAACTAGGGAAGAGGTAGAAAGCGCACGGAGCTAGATCTGGGCTGTATGGAGGAAGTAGAAGTACTTTAATGTTTTTCTTCGCCAGAAATTCTATAATTGAGAGGGCAGTATGAGATGGCGTGTTATCGTGGTGTAGCACCTAATCGTCTGCATTGTCTGTTCTGATTCTCTGAACTCGTTTTCGAACGTCGTTCAAGATCATTCTCTTAAGAAGTGATTAACTGTCTGTCCTGAAGGTAAAAATTCCTTGTGCGCAATACCACGGCTGTCAAAAAAAAATAATTATTTCGAATCCCGCTGATGGAGAGTAAAAT
>JABUQX010093907.1:5000-7500 GCA_015478945.1 Trachelipus rathkii | reverse complement strand
CGAAAGAGATAGGAAAGTAAGAAGGTGTCTTTAGAGGAGATTTGTAGAAGTTGTGTTTTTAAAAGAAATTGAATTTCACAAGGTTGAGACGACCCCACCCGGAATTCTATCCAGATCACGAGAATAGAATCGGAAGATTAAGACGAGAGGCAATTTAGAAGTAAAAGAGGGAGCATAATGAATGAGTTGAGTATGAAGAGTCGATTTCATCGGCATTACAGAGTGGATAGAGTATTAGATGTTGCAGCGTTGAGAAGTATCACCCCTTTAATGAAAAGAAGGAATAAAGTAGGAGATAAGACAGAACCCTGAGGGAACACCACTATTTGATAGAAGGAAAAAGTCGCACCATCAACAACAGCCGATATGGAGCGATTTGAAAGAAAACTAGACTAAGTAAGCAAAGAGAAGGAGGAAACAAAAAGGAGGAGCTTGGAGAGCAGCGACGCGTGCCATATCGGTCAAATACCTTGGATATGTCAAGCGCCACCACGCAAGTCTCCCCGTAGTTCCTGAGGGCGGAAAAACCATAAATCAGTTAGAAAGGAAAGTATACCGCCAGTAGACCTCGAGCGCCTAAAAGCTGTACTGGTGATCGGAAAGAAGTGGAATGAGATCCAGATTGATCTTTTTATAGGAAAGTGCGAGTTGAGAAGGTTTCCAAAGATCTTAATAGGCATTACAAGTGACGAAAGCTATAGGGCGATAGTTAAAAGATCAGAGCGGCTTCCTTTTTTCGGAATAGTTGGACATGTGCGCTTTGCTTCCAACACTGAGGGAAAGTGTAGTATTGAGACAATAGAGAATATAGTCGAACGAGGGGCGGGGTAAGACAAAGCACACTCAATGTGTTCAAAATCGCAGGAAGGAATGCAACCGGGCACCTGCCTCCTAAATTTCATAGATTTCAGGAGCCCATGCACCGTCAAATGTAAATCAGCATTTTCAAAGGCATTAGGACACCTGAGAAAGAAGGTGGAGGAGGAGGAATGCCAGGATCGTCCAGGGTTGAGTTAAGAGGAAAATAGGAGGCCGAGAGATTGGCCTTTCAGTTGGAGAATTAGCAAACAGAACCGATCAGATCGAATAAGAGGAGGAAGACAGATTTACAAGGAAGTGTTAGAGAGTTTTTGGCAGAGGCCAAAAGATTAATCAGTAGGCAGAATCAGGAGGTATATAATAATATATAATATATATATATATATAAATATATGTATATATTATAGTATATAAAATATATAATATTATTATATATATATATAGATATATTAATATAAAAGTTCACACCTCCGGCATAGCCCTATTCAAGGAGGGGAAACTTGTCTAGGTAATTTCTACTAGGATCCGAACTAGGATTCGAACCCGCGACCTTGCTATGCGACTCCGTCGCTCTACCGTTTGAGCCACGATTTATATATATATGTATTTAATATATATTATATGGATAACTATATATTGTATATATATATATTATATATATATATATATATTATTATATATATATTATAATATATATATATATATATAATATATATATATATAATAGTATATATATATATATATATTATATATATATAATATATATATATATTAGGTGTAGGTGTGAGAAGAATTGATAAAATGAGGAAGAACGTATTAGAGAGTTTGTGTGTGAAGAAAATGGTAAATGAGAGAATAAATGAAAGTACGTAGAGTTGATTTGGTCATGTGGAAAGGATGGATGATATTGGGTTGGTAAAATGATTGGTAATATGGTGTGGTGTGTTGGGAATCGACTGGATGCGAGAACCGAAGAAAAAGTGGATTGGAGTCAGTAAATGAATGCCTGGAGGAGAGAAATGTGAGTTTGGCAGAGACGAGAAAAAAGGTGCATAACAGGAGTGAATGACGGGGTTTTGTGAGGGGTTGGCGTAGCCACCTGGGCCAATGGTTGAACCTCACATTGACAGAGAATGTGTATGCCATAGTGAGGGTCCGTCGCTGTCTCCTGAAGCTCTAGGTGGATTTTCTGACTGCGACGACCTCTCACTAAAAGATATAAAAGGTGCCGTAAGGCTGGGCTTCCTTTTCTACTTTTCTGTTTCCGGTGCATGTTACGAACTTTACCCCCAGTCCTGGGGAGAGAAGGTGGGTTGGTGATAATATTTAATATATATATATATATATATATATATATATATATATTATATATAATTATATATATTTATATATATTATATATATAATATATATATATATATATATATATATATATATATATATAGAAAGACATTTCAATGAAATTTTCAGCAAAAATGATAAAGATGATGAATTAAAAGAAGTAGTAAATACTTTTTCAATTTGAAGTAAAAACTAAAGAAGGTAAACTGATCCAATGTGTGCTAAATATAACTCTGAGTAACTATTTTTGTTTGATTATACAGAAATAAATAAAACTCTTCAAAGGTTGAGAAAAACTTTGGGAGGAAAGTTAGAAGATAAATTCATGTCGGCAGGTAGTT
>JABUQX010093906.1:0-66540 GCA_015478945.1 Trachelipus rathkii | reverse complement strand
TTATTTATAAGTGGTGGTAAGGGTGTGTTTACTGTCGCTGAAATTGTGTTGGGAAAATCACCCCAGTGTTTTAGTTTGCGTTGAAGTGCGTTCAAGTGATTTGGTCAATATGGGGGGAAAACGTCATGTGGGTGTCGTATGTAAGTCCTAGTATTTGGGTTTGTGTAAGTTGGAGGGGGTTATTGTTCAGAAGATTAATTAAGGGATGGAGGGAGGATTGATGTCGGTCGGTGGTTAATAGGGTGATAGAGGACTTAAGGGGGGATGCTGTCATTCTGTTGGTGATTAACCAGTTTTCTAAAGAGTGTAGGTATTCTTGTGTATGTTGTGTGGCTATGTTTATGTCTGGGTGTTGGGAAATAAGGCTAATTGTCGTCTGCATAAGTGATAGGTTTGGTGGAGTGGTGGATTGGGGTGGGAGTTTGCAGTGAAAAAGTTGAATAAAAATGGAGAGAGAAATGGCTCCCTGTGGGACCGCCGTTTTGTAATTGCATAGGAGTGCGCGGAGAGATTGTTTTTTAATTATAAACTTTTGGCAAAACCGGTTGGTTTGATGAAATTGGCAAAGCCCATTTTTTGTCATTTTTTCTAAAGGGAATGGAAGGGATTTTTGAATAGGAGGTGTTAGGTGTGGGGAACGGTGTCAAATTGCTTTGTCTAGTCTATTGCTTGTGAGTATGATCTTATGGAGGTGCGATTGGTTGAAGCCTCGTTAATGATGTGTTGTGTGAGGGAAGTGAGGGCCTGTGGTTGTAGAGTGGTTGCTTTAAAGCCGTGTTGGAAGTCTGAGAGGAATAGATTGGGGAAAATTTTATTTATATTATTTCAAGCAATTTACTTGATGGAACCAAAGCAGAGAATTGGCGATAGAGGAAGGGGAGTTGGGTCTTTTTTTGGTTTGAGTTTAGGGATTATGTATGCTTGTTTCAAGATTGGGGGAATGTA
Source organism: Trachelipus rathkii (assembly GCA_015478945.1). Taxonomy (NCBI): domain Eukaryota; kingdom Metazoa; phylum Arthropoda; class Malacostraca; order Isopoda; family Trachelipodidae; genus Trachelipus; species Trachelipus rathkii. The sequence continues at coordinate 65,595 of JABUQX010093906.1, read as the reverse complement.
GTTGAGTTGCCAGGATTTATTGAAGATGTCTGTAATTAGGAGGATTGCATTATCTCCCAGGTGTTTTAAGTGTGCAGGTTGGATATGGAGTCTGGGCCTGATGCTGTTGAATTTTTGAGGGTTTTAATGGTTTCTTTTATCATGATTGTTGTGAATGGAGGTATGGGGTTGAGATCTAGTTGAGTTTTCTAAGTTGTTTTTGTGTTTCCTGTTATATCGGGGTGTGTTGGTTTGCGGGAGATCTTAGCGTAATGTTTGGCGAGACTGTTGATTGTGTTGTAGGGGAGGGAGGAGTTGTTAGGTAAGAGATGGGGATTCGTTAGATGGTGGGGTTGTTTCGTAATTGTTTAACTTTTGATAACTTGCCAGGTTTCTTTTGTCTTTGCGTTTGAATTTTTTATTTTGTAGAAATTTTTTAGTAGTGTTGGTGGTTATGAGGTTAGAGTGATTTGGTTGTTTAGATTTGTTATTTGGTTAGAGATGTGGGGGGTATATGGATTGAGTTGTCGAAGGGAGTTTCTTTGTTTAATGAGTGGCTGATGTTCATTCAGGTTTAGTTTGGGATTGTATGATTTTCTGTGTCCCTTGGGTATGTGGAAGGTTTGCAGATTTGATAATTGTTTTGTTTAAGTGAGTGATGGAGAGAGAAGGGATGTTATGTCGTGGATTTGTGTGTTGGGTTAATGTGAGTTTCAATATAATTAGTATATTCGGGCCAGTTTTTTGCTTTTTTGTAGTTAGTGTATGTAATGGTTTTTTTTTGGGCGGGGGTGTGGGGGGAGTGTAGGGAAAATAAGAATAGGAAGGTGGTTCGATTGTAGGTCAGTAATGGGTGTCCAAGTAAGTAAGTGGTTGAAGAGAGGGGGAACAAAATGTGACGTCTGGGGAAGTTGGGGATTGGTTGGCTTGGGGAGGGATGCGGGGGGAAGGTTTTGAATTAAGGATATTTAGGGATTCTAGTTCATTAAGATATGATTGCCTCGGGTCGTTCAGAGGGGTAGTCTTCTGTACCAGCAGTGTGGTGAGCATTAAGTCTCCTCCGAGGATGAGTTTGGGTATGTGGGATAAGGGTGTTAGGGGGGGAGTGAGGTTATTGGTGGGGGGTTTTGGGAAGTGGGGTGGCGAATATAGATAGAGATTGATGATATTATAGGTGGTCTTATTCAAAAGGATGGACAGGATTTGGGATTTTATGTTAGTGCGTTGGTTAATAGCGTGGAGGTTGTCAGGGTTGTGTTTGGAAGTAATTGTTGTTTTCTGGATCAGATGTTAGAGAGGAGTGTTGGGGGGGTGGAGGGGGAGTAGATAGCGTCATAACCGTAAAAAGTGGGGAGTGGGGTATTTTGGGGGAGGGAAGCTTCTTGAATGATGGCTATATGGATATTATGTATTTTTAAGGAAGTGGTTTAGAGTTCTATAGATTTATTGGTTAGGCCATTGATATTTAATGTTGTAAGTATATTGAGAGTTTAGGCGTGTTAGTTGGGGAGGCGGGCGGTTTTTGAATACTAAGTGGGAGGTTTGATATTGCGCAAAATAGCTAATGTTATCTCTGGGGAGGCTTTTTGGAATGGGAGCAGGCAGGTGAACCCACCCGAGAACAGCTTTTGCATTGGACGCTGTTTAGTCCTACTATTAGTTGGCATATGGGGCAATAAAATCTATGGGGACCTGGGTTTTTCTCGACGTCACCCGACCGAAGAAAGTAGTCTCATCACCAAGAAAGAAGAAACAGCCAGAAAAGATAGATTGGAGATGTTGTTAAAGAAGTAAGATAAAGGTGTTAGAAAAACAAAGATATCTCCGACCTGTTGACCCGGCGCCCGTCCGGATCCTGTCGACAATGTCCCTCCTGGTGGAGGGGGGATGTTGAGCGTTATATATATATATATATATATATATATATATATATATATAATATATATATAATATATAATATATATATATATATATATATATATTATATATATATATATATATATGTATAATATATATATATATATATATTATATATAGTATATATATTATATATATATATATATATATATATATTATATATATATATATATATATTATATATATATATATAATATATATTATATACAGTATATATTATATATATATATAATATATATATATAATTATATATAATATATAATATAATATATATATATATATATATATATATATATATATATATATATATATATATAAATATATATTATATATATATATATATATATATATATATATATATATATTATATATATATATATATATATATAATACTTAGAGCCGTGTATGTGGAAACAAAAATGAGCACGATGAGAGTGAATGAGGAGGGCCCAAAGAGGAGGTGGCAGAAAGCAGTAAAGGAAATGATGGATGATATGAAGAAATTCAGAAGTTTTTTTAGTTTTCAAGAACATATAGAGGAGCGAAGAGTAGAGTATGTAATATCAAAACAAAAATTGAGAAACATGGTAAGGCCAGGAGGAAAAAAAACAAAAGGTGGATAGAGTACCTTGATGAGTTGTTGAATGTGCAAGTGCAGTCGGAAGAGAAGAGGAGGAAGAAGAGGAAGAGGTAATAACGGAGGAGGAGTTTGAGGAGGCGTTAAGGAAAATGAAGAGCGAAAAAAACTCCTGGTAGGCTGGGATAAATATGAGTTGCTGATGGAGGGAGGAGAGGGGAAAGCCTTGAGGCTGAGATTTCTGAACAGGTGTTGGGTGGAGAGTATAGTGCGCGGAAGGTTGGGGAATGTCAATAATAGTTCCCATTTATAAAGGTAAAGGGGATGCAGGAAATTGTAAAAATTATAGGGGGAATCTCACTTAATGGATCACATGGCGAAGTTTTATGAAAGAATATTAGAAAGAAAATTAAGATTAAAAAATTAGAGCCAAATTGGGTGAAGAGCGGGATTAGGGTACAGATGGTTGGTAGAAGTATAGAGATTTAATGTATGCATTAAGAATGATACAGTAAAAGACATGAGAAACAATAAGAAGGCATATATTGCCTTCATAGACTTGAAGAAGCATTTGATTCTGTACCAGAGAGAAGCTGTGGAGAGTTCTGGAGAGGATTATGAAGTGGAGGCAGACTGATAAAGGCAGTAAGATACATAGTGAATAGCATAAGTAAGGTAAGAACAGGATATAAAAACGAGGAATGGTTTGAGTTAAAAAAAACTGTATATTTTTTTAATAAATTACAACGCTTATTAGGCCTAACTTCTTATATTTTAGAAAAAGTGTAGTAGGTGTAATTTCGTAGTGTTAATATAATACATCCTTCTCACAACAATTTGAGTCGATGCATTTTTATATAATTTGGGGACACCAGACCAGTCAAAAGTTTGATTGCGTTGATAATTCTTTAATAAGAGTCTCAGAATACGATCATTTCTTTGATCATGTAAGATATCAGTTATATTGTTGTCAGAAACAGTTATACTGTGTATCATAACCATGTGAGTTTTTAATAAAGAATCCTTGGGAAGTTTTAAACCCTCAGCCACTACGATAATTTCCTCTCCGTGGATGTGAATGAGGTGTTTTTGTGTCATATCTGGCAAAAGATGATTTTCTTGTAAGGCCCATGTCCCTAGTATTAAAGGATGACCTATCATATATTTATGAGGCACAATAAAGAAAGCAGAAGGCTGTGTCATAAACCCTAAAGGAAATCGAAGTGTAATTTGGACGTAGTTTGATGGGTATACGTTCATTACTGCCAAACCCACTGATAGCCCCTACCCCTAATTCGGACGTGGGAAAGAGGTTCCTGTCATTTTCTTCTATAGGGACAATGTCAGAACTAATTAAATTCACCCCAGCTCCACTATCCACTAAACAATTATAGTGAAGTACATCTAAATCATTCAGGGTGACTGATACAACCAGAGGATCAATATCTGATTGGCAAAGGTTTATGGCAATAACCATTTCTTCATTTATATGAAAATCTTGAATAGTATGAGAAATTCTGTGTAAATGTGTTCTGTATGGGGGATGATAGAATCATCTGTATCATTTTTGTGACATGAGAACTTTAGATGAGTCAATACTTAGGGCCCTATCCACAAGAGGACTCACTTCTGTGGGGACAGAGTTTAACAGATCAGATTTTAGCCTCCTCTTTTCCCGCCACTGGCCTTCGAAATGAGACTCCCCAACAAGTAATCACTAGGGTGCTATATACGGATGGTCTTCATGTGCCTGCGAGAGTTGTTTCTTTAGTCGAGGGAGATCTCCTGTAATAAAAAGTTTTCACTGCACTAGAGACATTTTCATTTAGGGCCTACGTGAATGAGAGTCAGGGGAATTTTTTGTTTATCTGGAGGAGTGCGTTGGGGTACAGTTCATTCCCTGGGTGAGGATGCTACAAAAGGACCAATTGCCATGCGACTTTTTCAGTGGAGAAGAAGATTGATATGGTTTGCGTGCTCTGCAATCAGCCCTTACATGCGCTTTCTTCTTGCAAGTAGCTTACAAATACCTAAAAACTTGTAGCATTCATGCATCTGGTGGACCTGTCTTTCACAGTAGTCACCCAAAACAGGTGGTTACGACCTCAGGATTAGTACGTGATGTAAAGCATCATTAGGACCATGTTATTCTGAATATGAGACTTAGTCGGTTATCTCGATCAGTACTGACGACCACCGTTGTTCCTGGGATAAGAGTTTGTGAGCTGTTGGAGTTCTTAGAAAAACGTGATTTTTATTAAAAAAATTTTACGCGGTTGTCTCCTGTTCCAAACCTGGGGTTTTCTATCCAGCTGTGGTAAAGAGTATCAATCCTGATAGCATCTACAGTCTCGTTTTAATTCGGCTTTAGAAGTGTGATTCGTTTTATGCATAATTTGGGCAATTGAGTTAAAACTGTGGGGAGGATGGGAGTTTGAGTTAGAAAAAAGGTTCTAGCCCAATTCTAGAGAATCTGCAAAACTCACCAAGTTTTCTCACGGAGTTCTTCTATCATCCAGTTCCTGAGATATAATGTATTGGCATACGTCTTTTTTGGTGTTTGGAGGAAGAGAGCAAAAATGCGGTGCATAACGAGTCATGCTCTCCCATGTCCAATCCTCTGCAATCTCGTCTGGCTAAGCGTTTTAGCCTAAGAGCGAACATGCGAATGCTCTCACCCTTTGACCTACGAGCTACGTGGTAAGCTTGGAGTCCATACTCGTTTTTTCTCTTTTCTTCTTGTTTATACCATCGTATCAGCCTACGAAAGAGAAAAAGAACTAAAATACCCGTCGTGTCATATAGCACCATCCTAAACTTACTTGTTAAATCTCAGCAAATATTCCACGGCCAGGCCCCCAGGATAGTGATATTCAAAACAAACGGTTCAGCTTCTGGATAATGGCGGTGACTTGTTAACCACGTTGAAAAGATTCTACCATATGTGACTCTTTATGAATGCCTCAACCTTTCTCTATGATAAAGTCATGTGCGTGGGTATCGATGAGACACCGAGAAGGGATAAATTGAATGAGGTTGTTCTTAGGATCAAGGTTTGATCCCGAACAATCCCATAAAGGAAAAATATTATCCCTTAATAAAGGAGATAAAAAAAATAAAAATACAGTTTATTTAATATGTTCTGAGTGAGCAGCTATGATGTAATGATAGAAAAAAATCTAAAAATCCACTTGCTAAATCATATCAAAATATAAATTGTTTAAATGTTTCTGAGTGCGGCTATGATTGTAATATAAAAAGGAAACTTAAAATCACATACGCTTGTGCATCGAAATACAAAGCATTTCAAATGTTCTGAGTGGCAGCTATGAATGTAATCGGAAAGGAGACTTAAAAGAGCCACAATCATCGTAAGCATCGTTCCGAGTGCAGATTGATGAAATCATAAATCCCAATTAAAAGTTCACATATTTAATAAGCATTGGAAATATATAACGAGTAACAACATAATTAGTGAAGAGCGACAAAATGGCGCCAGGCAGATCGTTCTATGAAATTAAAGAAAATTAGTGATTAGTAAATGTGAATAAGGTGGAAACAGTAGAAGAGGTCAAAAGAATTTATTTGTTTGCAGGCTGGCGGAGCGGAGCCGAGGTAAATGTCTTTTTACCCGGGCTCGGCCTCGGACTCCGACTTCAAGTTTTCTTAATTATATTTCAATTCCATTTACACATATAATCTAACTCAAATTGTGAAAAAAACTAAATGGGTATATAAAAAAAATTGGTTGTTGAAACCTTTAGAATTAACTCTAGTTTAGAATTTAAAAATGTTTTACTGATTTTTAAAAAGAAAAAATAAATAATTATAATTTACTTTGGTAATGTCCGTTTGAAGGTATATGTTATCAATAGTCGATTGGTTTTTTTCCGCATAATCGAAAGTATCGCATAATCGTTGTTCCCCCATTCTTTCATAAGAATAGTTTGTTTCGAACTACGGAAGAGTGGACATTGCGCTCCCCACAGCCTGAATTACATAAAATAATTTTTCCACAAATTAAAATATTTGTTTATAGTTACGTATATATTGAACTTAAATGAGTGTTATTGTAAATGTACAATTTATAGAAAAAAATCATAATAAAATCACAAAACATTTGAATATCATATATATATATTAGTAATTATAGTATATATATATATATATATAATATATATATATATAATATATATATACTATATATATAATATATATATATATATAATATATATATTTTCTTTCTTTCTTCACCTTCCTCTTTTCCCAGATTGGGGGGTAAGGTGCTGTACAAGCAGAGAAAAGCCGTAGGAGAACATGACAAACGTTGGAAAAGAAAGAACCAGCCTTACCGCCCCCCTGTACCATTTAATTAGTGAAGACTCGTCACAGACAGAAAAGTGTCCACCCTAGTGAAGCATTCACTGGGACCGCGACGATACCCCATCACTAGGTAAATCTGTCAATGTAGAGGTTCTCCCCTGACCAGGTGGGCCCACAACATGCCCGCCATACAAAACATCCTGCCTCTCTCTCTATCATGCCACCTTTATTCTCGCCTTCTTGCCAACTCTACTATTCTCTCCTCAGACATTCGTTCACCGACTCAATCCACTTTCACTTCGGTCTCCCACCGGTCGTTTCCATTATATATATATATTATATCACTCACGTTAATTTCAGTTTCAGGTATTGTTCTTTAATTTTTTAGATTGTGTTATTTAGGTTTAGGTTAAGTTAAGTTAGTTAAGTTATGCCAGTTAACCTAACCTAACCTAGCCTAGCCTAACTTAACTTAACTAACTTAACTGTAACTTGAACTTAACATAACTTAGCTTTTAAGTTAACTTTGAAACTAACTTTTAACTTAACTTAACTAACTTAACTTAGCTTAACTTAACTTAACTTACTTACTAACTTAACTTAACTAACTTAACTTAACTTAACATAAAACAAAGAATAAAGATAAGTAATTAAACAAGTGTGGGCCAGGGTGATTACTATATATATATATATATATAATATTATAGTATATATATATATATAGCGTATATATGACTATATATATATATTTACCTATATTAAAAATATATATTATATATATATATATATACTATATATGATTACGTATATATGGCGCTAGGCCAGGGGGGGGCAACTTGCCCCCCTAAATCTTTGGCGAAATAAAATAAAAACTGATACCCTTAGATCGTTTGCCAGATGACGGTTTGTAAAGGGTTTATTAGTACGAGTAAAACTGCAAATAAAAGATTACATCATCGATAGATGACTGAAGAGTAATTAACTAATAACTAACAATAATAAAAACAAACATTTTTTTTTTATAGTTTTAATGTGTTTTCGTTTTCATATTGCGTGATGTCAACTAGCTTTGGGTGCGTTTTCATTCAGCTAGCTTCTTCAGATAGTATTCTCTTCTCCGCTGGAAATCTCAGTATGTCGATAACATTTGGCGGCTGATAAAGCGGCTAAATATATATATATAGTATAACATATTATATAATACATATATTATATATATATGTATGTAGTATCTATCTATGTATATATAGAAATACAGGTTCTTCTTCTTCTACATCTTCCTCTACTATTTTTCCCAAAAATGGGAGTAAGGTGCGCGACGGTATCGACAAGAACAGCAGTAGCAAGAACCTGGAACACAAGTCCGAAACAGGAAAGCCACAGCCTACGGCCGCCTTCAGTACCATTCAATTAGTGGAACCCATCGCATCGAAACTCCAACCCCAAAAAGCTTCATGGGACAGCGAGGACCCTCACTATGGGTCGATCGTCAATGTAAGGGTTCATTCCCTTTGCCCAGGCTGGCCACATCACCATAGCCCCGTTCACAATCCCTCCGCCATTCACTCCGTGTTATACACCTTCTTCTCGCCTCTACCATAACTCAATTTGCTCTCCTTTCAAATCATTCGTCTGTTACTGACTCAATGCCACTTTTTCTTCTTCGTCTCCCCGCCGTCGGTCTTTTCCAACACATCTCTGCCACTATACATTCGCTTAACCACCGACTATCATTCCTATATATCTTTCCATATGACCAAACCATCTCTACATACTTTCATTTATTCTCTCTATTTACCCCTTTCTTCAGCACCACACCACTCTCTAATACTTCATTCCTCTCTTTATCATTTCTTCTCAAACCTAGCACACCCTTAAGATGGTCCATCTGAACATAGACCGCATCTTAGTCCTATACTTCTTATTCCAAGACCAATAGTCTCCACTACATATACCAATAACATCAGGGTAACAACATATCCCTCATGTAAAACCTAGCACACAAGACTTTAGTCCTTTTACATCCAACCGCAACGATTTAATTGCACCAGCCGACCTTCCTGCCATTCATCATAACATCGTCTCGACTTTTCCTACCTAACACTCTGCATAATCGTCCGTTCCTATTCTCATCCAACATATACCCCTACAATAATTTAAACCCAGATACCTGTTCCAAGCTGCTGTCACCATCTAACATAAGCTTCACACTGAGGCAGTGGTCCTCACTCACAAACCATAACCTTACTCTTATCCACGTTTTACTTTTCAAGCCCTAATCCTTTTGTACACAGCCCTGCCAATCTCGTCTATCCAATCCCTCTAAACTCTCTTCCAGATTCGCCACACGAGAGCACCAAATCATATGCCGCATATAATAGGTAGGGCACCCTCCTCATCTCCATTCTCCATCAACCTTATTCGAACACCATTTCCTGCCATCCTCCAACCTCGAATTCTTTCATAACCCATCCATATTACAAACTTGAATTAACCAAGCGCAGACATAACTACAAACCTGTTTACTTCCGCTGTTCATCCTAAACCAATCACTCCATTGACACCATTTATTCTTACACACCCCGCTTCACCTATCGTCATACATACTTTTGATCCATTCAGAAGGCCACACGAACTGCCAATATATCACTAACCACCTTGCCATAGAACCTCCCTATTAACTCTATCATACGCCTGTTGCAAACAATAAAAACTAAATAGCATATTATTATTCTCTCCCTCATTTCTCTCAATCCATTTGTTTCAATTCGTAAAGGTTTATTCCACTCCTCTACCACTTCCTAAACGCACCTTGTTTCTTCACCAAGTCAGCTCCTCATCACTGACGCACTCATTCGTCCAAAATACCGAGCATAATACCTTTCCCTACACACACTCAATAAACTTAATTACCTCATACCATTTATATATACTATAGTACATATATAATTATATATACTATATATGTATATATATATATATAGTAATATAATAGTATATATATATATATATTATATATATATATATTAGTACATAGAGTATATATAGTATATTCATCTCAACTTGAACCTTTGGACCCCCCCCCCCTATAAGTGGAAGTCCTTCGCCTACGCCCATGTATAATATATATATATATATATTAATATATAATATATATTATATATATATAATATATGATTATATATAATATATATAATATATAATATGATAATATATATTATATATATATATATAGTAAAAGAATCTAGTGAAAATATATTTTATATTGTGTAACTGTGTGCAATAGAATTTACTTTTGTTTTTTATTTTTTTGATTTTAATATTCGAGTTGCCAATGCATTCCAAACAACACTGAGTATATCAATTGCATGAATCTGAACACACTCTTTGATAGGAATATAAATCGATTATCTTTTCTAAAATATCGATGTTGACACATTACCCTCAAACCGAACATTACCTTTACTTTCTTCCTAAACTTTTAAAGATGAGTGTCCTCTTTGAATATTTGAACATTTGTTAATATAGTTGCTTGAAGGATGAATTCCTTAAATCAATGAAACCTGCCTTCAAATACAAATCCTCCTTAACGATCGTCCTTGGGTTCTGATTTATATTTTTTAAATCTGAAAATAACACTCGACACTCACTCACTCGACTGAGTACTGAGGCAAAGGATAGATAGATTTTAGATAATGAGGAGGACTGTGCCCTACCATAACTGTTAACATTAACTTTTCCGGTCGGTTGTTTTCGTTATGGACATGATCCGATGAGCTAATGAGCGTATTTTAGATAATACGGATTTTTTATGAACAGAACTTTTACTGCTGAAGAGGATACTGTCATTTTCAAATCCTGTTTTCTTCGTGCTCGCCAGTGATGGTCACATTGCTATTCAAATGGCTTCTAATCTTAACCTTGACTAAAGGTACCACATAGAAAGAATTCTGAAACTGATTAACTGCCTGACCCTACTGTGATTCCTGCTCAATAGTGTCATTCATTATAAGTCTTGAGTTCACACAGGGCAATACCTAGCTTTATATCAGATCTCAGTGTGAATGCAAGATGCTGATCATGGATCTAACATAGGATGGACGCAAAATATTTATCGATTTTAGTTAGCATTCTTTCCTTTTCTCACGACTTTCACGAATTCTTTGTCATCTTGCTAAAACTCTATTCCCTTTTTCATCTTAATACATTAATTAAACACCTCCATCTTCTATAACATTTTTTCAGTAGTCAATCCTCTTGCTTGAATTTTCCTTTGTGCAAGGGAAGATAGTTTTATCTAATTCTAACGAGGGTGTCAATTTGCTCCTCATGGACTGTGCGACGCTAGGCTGAAACTGCAGGTGTACCCACTTTCCTGTGTTACCTCACTTGCTCCCGTGTACCTAGCTTTTCCCACTTGACACACTTATAAAAAAATTCTCTTGAATGTTATGCACTACTAACTTTGCTAATTTCGTGTCTCGCCTTATAATCATAGAATCTGAGTCCAAGTTGAACTGCACTTCATTCGTGCCTCAATAAGCATTGGAACATAACTTTTTTCATATTCTTAATGCTATTTAGTTCTGAAAAATAATTAGTAGTTAATTATTTCTGACTTAACATAAAACTATGTGAATTGTCACGCTAACTGGTTCAGCTTTTCCGGTCCCCATTGGTCCTGGATTAATTTTCCAAAAGTTATGATCATATTTGGGATGCTATCCTTAATTACATCCTCAAGAAAGAAAATAACATCTTAAAGAAATTACTCGTCTTTATAATCATGGAGTTTGGAGAGAGAATGCTGCCCGGGATAATCTGCTAAGGGTGAATTAAACCAAAGGTTGAGAGAAAGACTTGCAAGGTGTGTCGGAAGATACTGGAGGAGGGAAAGCTGAGAAGGAAAATAAAATTTAGAAATTTTTGGAAAGTGCTTGACGAACACATTGAGAATTGGAGAACCAAAATGATTATTGCTTCTACTAAATGAAATAAAGATTTAGTCTTCACGGAGAAAAATATATTGCACGAATTTGGGTAAACATATAAGTTGCTTCGTTCTAGAGGCTGAAGAAGGTAATTCCTGAAGGCGACGTCGTCCTCTGACGAAGAGCACGGAAGACAGAGTAAAGCAACATACTTGTTAGGTTTAGGTTGAAGGGAAGATAGTGGAATTTCCAACTCTAATCCAGAGAAGAGCCAAGAATGATAAAACAGGTTACTAATAAGAAGTGATTGGAGAACCTACCTTGAGAAGGAAGAGTAAGTGGATGAGGATTAGAGGTTGCGAAAAGGTCTGAATGTTGGGTTCATCTCGAGACTAGCAGGAGTTGCACCAATTGCTTAGTCTAGGGATAGAAAAGTGGTAAGGCAAGTTCAAAAGGTTTCTCGGAAATTGACAGAAAATGCCATTCATTGTGGTGCAAGGTTGAATCGCTCAAGATATCGATTTCAGGCAAAGTTGAGGAGAGAGAATGTGTTCTAAATTTGTAGTTTGTAGTGCAAAGAATTTGTGTCGTGGATTAGAGTAAGAGAAAAAATAGTAGATTAACAGAAGAGGCTTGATCTAAGAAAAATCGGATAGCTTTAAATAGCAGAGGCATAAAGGAATTGCCAAATATTGGGGATTTGCACCAATTTTAGCCCCCACCTAAAAATGGATATATAAATTCTTAATTTTCAGACATTTTGATAGGGGACAAGCAACCGCTGTTTTTTTTTTTTTTTTTTTTTTTTTTTTTTTTTTTTTTTTTTATCTCTAAAACGTCATTTTAGGGTGTTTTTCTGTGTCTGTATCATATGTTTTGACATTTTTTCAATTTTTTTACATTTTTTCGTATCAACTTCTTAAATTTTTTCGAAATACTTCAAACTGAAATAATGCAATAGATGGTCCCATTACGCACACAAAGATCAGGAAGTATTTTTTGATTGTTTGAAAAATTGTGCTCGGCAATTTCGAATTTCAAAACCTTTTTTTTTTTTTTTTTAATTGCTGAGCACAATTATTCAAAAATCAAAAAAGTGTAGAAGTTGATACGAAAAAATGTCAAAAAATTAGGTTCTGAAAAATTGAAAATCCGAAACAATGATACAACACAGAACGACACCGAATTCACGTTTTAGAAGGTCAAAAAGAGCGGCGTTTGCTTGTTTCCCCATAAAATGTCCCTGAAAATTAAGAATTTTATGTCATTTTTAGGTGGAGGCTAAAATGGGGGTCCAAAAATCCCTAATAATTGGCACTCTCCCATAACAACAGAAGCCTTTGGCTGAAAGCTGAGGATAGAGACCGAAGAGCAACAAAGACGTAGGATTTGCCACAACTTCAGGAGTTTCGTTAGGAGATAAGATGAGGTTCGAGAGAGAAGTGATGTTCAAGCAATGTGAAACATTAGGGAAGACCTCAAAGATTGCAGAAATTTTATAAAAGATTTGTATCAGAACAAGATGAGAATTCCGTACGTCATCAACCCCACCAATGAGTTGACTTATTAAACCTAGGGTGGGCCGTAGTGGTTCCTGTACTTAACCAATTATAATATAATATAATATATATATATCTATAATAAATATATATTATATAGATATTATATATTTATATATAATATATTATATAATATATAGACTGTTGGTATCCCGCCCCTCATTACGAAGAACCGGGCTACTCCGAAAGCTGGTGACACACACGGCCGGCTGAGTCCTAGATTCCGTCAGAGACAAGAGTATATGAAGTTACGTCTGATTTCGTTAGGTCCGAGCAGTCTAGTAAGCAGGTTTAACTATCGTGATTTATACCAGGGAGAGGCATCTTTAGAAAGGGAGGGGAGGATCGTTGTGGAATTAAATTTATAGAATCCTGAAGGGGGAGGGGATGGTAACCATCAGCGAGGACGGAAGAACGGGACCCTCATCCTTCTGGTTTGACGGGTCCAAGGTTTGTTCTGCGTCAGATATTTCGGGTAGTGTGCAAATGTGTTAAGATGATGAGATGCCCGTATTTTTCCTTTCGTCTGAACAAAAACATTATTTAAACCGAAAGAGACCGTACGTTCGAAAGGCACAGAAAAGTTGCATTGACAGACGTTCCGAAGGCCACAGAATTTCAGTTGACAGACGTCCGAAGGCACAGAGTTGCAATTGACAGACGTTCTGAAAGGCACTCAGAAAGTTGCAAGACATGACATGAACGGGGTTTCGAATGCCAGTCAGAATTGCATTGCAGACGTTCCGAAGTGCACAAGAAGTTGCATTGACCAGAACTTCCGAAGGCCACAGAAGTGCATTCGACCAGACGCGTTCGAATGGCACAGAAGTTGGCAAATTGAAAAATCCAGGACCAGTTCCGAAGGCACAGAGTTCTGCATTGATGGGACAGACGTTCGCGAAGGCACAGAAGTTGCATCGACGACTTTCCTAAGACAAGAAAGTTGCAATTGAACAAGACCCTTCCGGAAAGGACAGAAGTTGCATTATGACAGATCGTTTCCGCGAAGGCACAAGAAGTTGGCATCCGACAGACGGTTCCAGAGACATCAGAAGTTGCATTGAACCGAGCGTTCCGAAGCGCACAGAAAGTTGCATTTTTTTTGAAGATCGTTACGAAAAAAGGCACAGAAGTTGCAATTGACAGATCGTTTCCGAAGGCACACGGAAGTTGCATTTGACAGACCGTTTCCGTAAGGCACAGAAGTTCAGTTGACAAATTCGTCCGCAAGGCGACAGAAACGTTTGCATTGACAGATCGTTCCGTAATGGCACAAGAAGTTTGCATTGCAAGACGTTCCGAAGGCACATGAAAGTGCATTTGACAGACGCTCCGAGGCCACAGATATTTTGCAAATTGGGACATAGACGTTCCGAAAGGCACTATACAGTTGCCAAATTGGCATGACCGCTTCCGGGAAGGCACCAGATAAGGGTTCATTGGGGACAGTACGTTCCGAAGGCACAGAAGTTGGATCTGACAGAGCGCTCGCGAAGGCTTAGAAAAGAGTTGCATTGATCAGACGGTTTCCGAAGGCAACAGAAGTTTTTGCCATGACGACGTGCCGTTCTCGAAGCGCGACAGAAGTTTGCATGATCAGGCGTTCCAATAAGCCCACAGAAGTTGCAATTGACAGTACGTGTGGTTTCCGAAGCCACAGAAAGTGTTGCATTTTGGACAGACGTTCCGAAAGGCAGACATAGTTGCATTGGCCGAGACGTCCAAGGCACAGAAGTTCGCATATCGATCAGAACGTTGCCGAAAGCGCACCGAAGTTGCATTGAACAGACGTTCCGAAGGCACAGAAATTGCATTGACAGACGTTCCGAAGGCACAGAAGTTGCATTGACAGACGTTCCAAAGGCACAGAAGTTGCATTGACATCGTTTCCGTAAGCCACATGAAGTTGATTTGACGCCGTTTTCCAGAAGCCACCAGAAAAAGGTTGCATTTATAAACGCAGACGTTTCCGAGCCACAAGAAAGTTTGCAGATTGACAGACGTTCAAGAAGGCCGCAACCGAATAAGTTGCAATTGGCCTATGACGAGGGTTCCGAAGGCACCAGAAGTTGCATTGACAGACGTTATCGAAGCAACAACCGAAAAGTCTGCATGACAGAGAGTTCCGAAGGCACGAGAAGTTGCATTGATCAGACCGTTCGCGAAGGCCAGAAGTTGCAGCTTGACAGACGTTCCGGAAGCACAAGAAGTTGCATTGACTAGACCGTTACGAAGAGGCACAAGAAGTTGCCAGTTGACAGCACCGTTTCGATCCGAAGGCTCGAAACTAGAATGCATGACAGACGTTCCCTAAGACACAAAGTTGCAAAAATTCGACAGACGTTCCGAGGGCACATGAAGTTGCATTGATTAGACGTTCCCGAATGGCAACAGAAGTTCATTAACAAGATCGTTCCGAAGGCACAGAAGGTTGCAATTGGACAGAGACGTTTTCAGAAGGCATCAGAAGTTGCATTGGACAGACTTCCCGAAGTGCAAACAGGAAAGATGCATTGAATAGACGCTCCGTAGGCACAGAATTGCATATGACAGACGTTCCAAGGCACATAGTTGCATTGGCAGATTAACTTTCCGAAAGCGCACAGAAGTGCAAACTTGACAGACGTGTCCGAGGCACTCCGCAGTTCAGTTGACAGACGTCCGAAGGGGCACGAAGAAGTTTCAGTGACGAGCGTTCGAATGGATGCCACAGCAATGTTGTCATTGAACAAGATCTGTTCCCAAAGGCATTATCAGCAAAGTTGCACTTGAGCGAGTCGTATAAGCCCCAGAAGTTGCAGTGACTAGGCCGTTCAAAGCCTACAGAAGTTGCATTGACAGATGTTCCGAAGGCACAGAAGTTGCATTGACAGACGTTCCGAAGGCACATAAGTTGCATTGGCAGACTTTCCGAAGGCACAGAAGTATGCGATTGACATCAGACGTTCCCGAAACCCACGCCACACCCACAATACCCAACCCAACAAGCGAAATAACAAGAAAAGTTACAATATGAAACAGACTTTCGATACAAAAAAGGCACAGAAGTTCGCATTGACCAGAACGTTCCGAACAGGCAATCAGAAAGTTCAGTTGACCAGACGTTTCTCGAAGGCACAGAAAAGTTGCATTGGGACAGGACGTGTTAGAAGGCACAGAAGTTGGCATGACAGACGTTTTTTCGAAACGGCAACAGGTAAAGTTGCAATTGAGCAGAGACGTTCCCAATGACAATACAGATGTGTTGCATTGAACAGACGTCCGAAAGCGCACAGAAGTTGGCATTTGATAAGACGGTTCCGAAGGGCACAGAATTGCATTTGATTGACAGACGAGTTCCTGATACCAACAGAAGTTGCAAATGACAGACGTTCCAAGGCTACATAAGTTGCATTGGCAATGATCGTTCGAAGGCCACATGAAGTTGCATTGACAATAACTTCCGGGGCATCCAGAAGTTGCACTCGCACAAGACGTTCCCCAGACACAGAAGGTTGCACTTGACAGAACGTTCCGAAGGCCACAGAAGTGCAGTTGACAGACGTTCCGAGCACAGAGAGTTGCAATTGACAGATGACAGCTTCCGAAGGCACAGAGTTGGCTTGACGAGACGTTCCGAAGGCACATAATTGCATTGGCAGAACTTTCCGGAGGCAGCCAGAAGTTGCATTGACAGATCGTTCCGTAAGGCAACTAGAAGTTTGCTTGCAGATCGCTCCGAAGCGCTTATAGAAAGTTGCGATTTTTTGACAGATTGTGTCCGAAGGCACGAAGTTGCATTGACAGTCCGTTCCGAAGCCACACGAAGTTTGCATTGTAGGAGGCGTTCCACAAGCCAACAGAAGTTTGCATTGACAGACTTCCGTAAGCCACAGAAAGTGCTAATTGACAGACGGGTCCGGAAGGCACATAATGCATTGGGGCAGATCGTTAATTTATGTCCGAAGGCACCAGAAATTGCAATTGACAGTACGTTCGAAGCAACCGAAGCTTGCATTGACAGACGTTCGCGAAGGCACAAAGTTTGCAATTCGACAGACAGCGTTCCGGCAAGGCACAAGAAGTTGCAATTGAACAGAACGTTCCGAAGGCACAGAAGTTGCAAGTTGACAGACGTGTTCCCGAAGCGCACCGAAGTTGCCATTGACACGAGCTTCCGAAGGCACACAGAGAAGTTGCAGCTTCGACAAGACGTTTCGCAAAGGCAAGACAGAAAGTTGCATTTGCAGACGTTTACCGAAGGCAGACAGAAGTTTGCATTCGACATCAAACGTTCAAAGAAGGCACAGGAAAGTTGCATTGCATCAGACGCTTCCGAAAAGGCACAGGAGTTGCATTGTACAGATTCCGTCCGAAGGCACAGAAGTTGCATTGACAGACGCTCCGAGGCCACAGAAGTTGCATTGACTACGACCGTCCGAAGGCGACATAAGTTGACACATTGGCAGACTTTCCCGAAGGCACATGAAGTTTGCATGACAGAACGTTCCGAAGGCACTGAAAGTTGCATTTGCAGACGCTCCGGAAAGGGCCCTTAAAGAAGTTGCAGTTGCACAGATGTTCCGAAGGCACAGAAGTGCCATTTGACAAGTCCGTTTCCGAATGCCCACAGAAGTTGCACAATTGGGACAGGCGTTACCAAAGCACCACGAATTGCCATTTGACAGACCGTTCGAAGGCCACAGAATTGCAATTGACAGACGTTCCGCAAGCATCTATATCAGTTCAATATTCGCAGACGTCCCGAAAGGCCAGAAGTTATGCATTGACCTAGACGTTCCGCAAGCATTTAACCGAAGTTGCATTGACAGACGTTCCGGAAGGCACAGAAAGTTGCATTTTGACAGACGTTCCGAGGCACAAGATTGCATTGACAGACGTTCTCGAAGGCCATCTCAGAAGTTCAATTGACAAGTTCGTGTTCCGAAGCCCAACAGAGTTGCATTGGACAGGCGTTCCAAAGCCACACAGAACGTTGCATTGAACAGAACTTTCCGAAGCCACAGAGATAGGTTTTGCATTGAACCAGACGTTCCGTGAGGCACATAAGTTGGCAATTGGAGATCGTCCCGAAGGCAACAGAAGTTGCAATTGACAGAACGTTTCCGACAACAGCACCACCGAAGTTGCATATTATTGACAGACGTTTCGAAGGCACAGAAGTTGCATTGACAGACGTTTCCGAAGGCACAAAAGTTGCATTGACAGACGTTACGAAGGCACAGAAGTGTGCATTGACAAGACTGGTTTCGAAGGCTAACAGAAGTTGCAATTGACAGAGCGTTCCCAAGACAGAACAGAGTTGCATTGAAAAGACGTGTCCGGAATCCAACAGAAGTTGCATGAAGAGCCTGTTCCGAAGAGGACATGAAGCTTGGCATTGACAGGACTTCTCCGTAAGGAAACACAGAAGTTGCATTTGACAGGACGTTTCTCGAAGGCACTAGAAGTTGCATATGACAGTCGTTGTTCCGAGCCTACAGAAGTTGCACATTGACAGGCGTCGCAAAGCCACAGGAATTTGCATTGACAAGCACGTTCCGTATAGCCACAGAAGTTGGCGATTGGACAGACGTTCCGAAGGCACATAAGTTGCCCAATTGCAGAAAACGTTGTTCGAAGGCGATCCGCTTAGAAGTTGCATTGACAGACGTTCCGAAGCACCGAAGTTGCATTGACAGACGTTCCGAAGGCACAGAAGTTGCATTGACAGACGTTCGAACAAGGCGACCAGAAGTCTTGCATTGACAGACGTTCCGGAAGGCAACAGAAGCTTTCATTGACAGAGCTTATCCGAAGCAACTAGAAAGTTGCCATTGACAGAAACGTTTTCGAAAGGCCGAAGGTTGCAAGTGACAGACGTTCCGCAATGACCAAGGAATTGCATTCGGACAGAGCGTTCCGAAAGGGCACTAGAAAGTTGCACAGATTGATAGACTTCCGACCACCGCGCACAGAAAGCTTGCATCTGTACAGACGTTGCGAAGGCAGCAGAAAGTTTTTGACATGACGTTTGTTTCCGGAGGCCACAGAAGTGTGCATTGAACAGACGTTCGCGAAGGCTTAAACAGAAGTTTCATGCTGACAGACGCTCCGAAGGCAACTAGAATAGGTGCAATTGACTAGACGTTCCGAAGTCGCACATTAAGTTTGCCAGTTGGCAGACTTTCCGAAAGGCACAGAAAATGTTGCATTTGACAGAACGTTCCCGGAATGCACCGAAAAGTTGCATGAGACTAGGAACGTTCCAGAAGGTCAAACACCAGAAAGTTTGCAAGTTGTACAGATTCGTTCCGAAAGGCACATGATAGTTGCAATTGACAGCGTTCGCGAAGGCCCAGAAGTTGCCATTGACATCGTATTCGACAAGCGACAGAAGTTGCATTTGACAGGCGTTCCAAAGCAAACCAGGAAGTTGCATATGACAGACGGTTCCGGCAGCCGCACAGCAAGTTGCATTGACAGACGGTTCCGAAGGCACATAGAGGTTGCGATCTGGCAGCGTTGTTCCGGAAGGCAACAGAAGTTCGCATTGGACAGACGTTCCGGAGCAGTATAAGAACCGGAAGTTGTGCATGAACAGAACGTTCCGAAAGCACAGAAGTTGCATTGACAGACGTTCCGAAAGCGCAGAAGATGCCATTGACAGACGTTCCGAAGGCACAGAAGTTGCATGAACATGACGTTACGCAAGGCACCATCATAGAAAGTTGCAATGTGGGACAGATCCTTTCGAGGCACAGAAGCTTGCATCTGGGACAGACGTTCCCGAAACTAACCAGAAGTTGCATTGACAGACTGTTCCGAAGGCACAGAAGTCTGCATTGACTAGACGTTCCCGAAGCCAGAGAAGTTGCACTTGGACCAGCCACGTCGAAGCCGCCACAGAAGTTTGTCATTCGACAACAAGTTCCGTAAGGCACAATGAAAGTTGCATTTGGGCAGAAGCGTTCCGGATGGCAGCACTGAAGTTGCCAATTGTTTACAACTTCCGAAGGGCCCCACAGGATAGTTGCTCGACAGCGAGTTCCCAAGACACAGAAGTTGCGATGACAGACGTTCCGTAAGGCACAAGAAGTTTGCGCAAGTTGACAGATCGTTCCGATGAAGGCACATGAAATTGCCAAACCTGACAGAAGTTCCGACAAGGCCTAAAAGCAGGAAAGTTTGCAATTTGACAACGGTTCCGAGCGTGCATACAGAAGCTTTTTGCAGTTGACAGAACTGTTCCGTAAGGGCACAGAAAGTTTGCATTGGACAGCACGTTCCGAAAGGCACAGAAGTTGCAATGTTGACAGGACGTTCCGAATAGGCGACAGAAGTTGCATTTGACAGACGCGCATCCGAATATGGCACAGGAAGTTTGCATTGAGGATCAGACGTTTCCGAATGGCAAACATAAGTGCATGTGGCAGACTTTCGAAGGCACAGAAGTGCATTGACAGACCTTCCGAAGGGCACAGAATGTTGCATTGACATGACCGGCCTCCGAATGGCTTTTTAGAAGTTTTTGCATCTGGACGAGTGTTCCGAGGCAAACAGATATATGTTGTACCAATTGACAAAGTGCGTTCCGAAGCCAAACCCACATGAAGTTGCATGACAGTGCCGTTCCAAGCCACAAAAGTTGCATTGACAGACGGTTCCGCAAACCACAGGTAAGTTGCATTGACCAGACTGTGTTGCCGAAGGCACTATAAATTGCATTTGGCAGACGTTTCCGAAAGGCACAGAAATAGTTGCTTGACAGACGTTCCGAGCACCGAAGTTTCGCCATGACAGACGTTTCCGAAGGCACGAGTTTTAAAGTTGCAGTTTGACACGACCTGGTTCGCGAAGGCAAACCGGAAGTGTGTGACCAGACGTTTTCCGCGAAGGCACAGGAATGTTGCATTGGATCAGTCGTTTCCGAAGCCACAGAGTTGCCATTGACACGCTGTTCCAAAGCCGACAGGAAGGTTGCAGTTGACCAGACGTCTCGCGAAGCCACAGGAAGTTGCTTGACGACGGTTTCCGAAGGCCAACATAGGTTGCATTGGCAGAGGACGTTCCGAAGGGGCCACAGAGATTGCATTGACAGATACCGTTTCCGACACCCGAATTTGCCACATGGACGAGCGTTCAGCAAGGCACAGAATGTTGCATTTGGACAGACGTTCCGAAAAGGCACACAGAAGTTGCATTGACATAGACTACGAAGGCACTAGAGAGTTGCCATTGACTAAGCGGTTTCGAAGGCACAGCAAGTTGCATTTTTGACAGAAGTTCCCCATGAAGACACAGAAGTGCATTGACCGACTGTTTCGAAGGCAAACAGAAGTTGCATTGATAGGACGTTCCGAAGGCACAGAAGCTGCATTTGACAGATCGTTCCGCCAAGAGCACAGAAGTTGCAATTGACTGATCGGTCCGAAAGGCGAAGCAAGAGTTGCATCTGACAGATCTTCCGAACAGGCATCCACGAAGTTGCATTGTACAGACGTTCCGGAGGCACCATAAGTTGCAATTGGCAGAACCGTTTCCGAGGCAACAGAAAGTTGCAATTGGCGAGACCGTTTTTCCGAACGCCCGACAGGTAATTGCATTGACAAGAACGTTTCCGAAAGGCACATGAATAGTTGCAATTGACAGAGCGTTTCCGAAGGCACAGCTATAGAAGTTGTTGCAATTGTCAGAGCGTTCGCGAAGGCACATGAAGTTGCATTGACAGACGTTCCGAACGCTACAGAAGTGCACTTGACAGATCGTTCCGAAGGCACAGGAAGTTCATTGACAGACGATGTTTTCCGCAAAAAGCCACGACAGCAAGGTTGCCGATTGAACAGACTCGTTCCGAAGGCACAGAAGCTTGCATTTGACAAGACGTTTCCGAAGGACCAGAAAGTTGCATTTGACCAGATCGTTCCGAAGGCACAGAAGTGTTGGCATTGACAGACCGTTTCCGAGTCGCAGAAGTTTCATTGACAGAAAAATATTTCCATTCATCAGCTACTATAAACATAGCCAGGTTAAATTTCAATTTTTTGCTGGGTCGATTCCAAAATACTTTATGTTTCAAATTTCTCTTGGTAGGAAAGCTTCCTGAATTAATATTAGTTTTTTACCTTCAATTTGGCCATCCTGCCCTTGCATAACTAATGGATGCAATTTGGGGTATTTTTAGCAGCTTCTTCTTCATGAACATACCAAAAGTCAACATTTGGTGCCACCTCTTGCAAATCAGTCTCATGTATTTGCGGAGGAGACTGATTTCCCAAATCCTTTAAATTTTCAAGGACTTCTTTACTTGTTTTTTTGGATAATTTTAGATGCAATCAAGGAAGATTGAAAATGCAGTTTTTTTTAAAATCTTGGATCGAGAATTGTTGCGGCTGCCAATAAGTAATTTTTTTTCTAGAACGATCCTAATCTTTCATTTACCATGCAGGGTGCATATAGTTTGCTTTAGCATTAAAATCGCACAAGACTTACGACTTGTTTTTATCCATTTTTTCTTAATCAGCACATGGGAATTACCATTCTCGCGGTTAAGTATATATTTTGGTATTATTCTATATTTGAATCAGTGTATATTTTCTGATTCAAATAATTCCAGAAGCTTGCCACTCAAGAATTTTCTTAAAAAACTTAACTTAACCTTTCTGACTTAGAAAATTTTTGAACTTAGAAAATTTTTTCAGAAATATACACTGATTCAAATCTAGATATTTACCTATATTTTTCTCCCGATAATTCTTTTGTAGCCAATTCGAAGGGTTTCAATAGCTCAATTAAGGATTTGATTGTAATTTCCCACGACATTTTGTTAATTTTATTATGTCAACTAAGTTAACAATTTCTTTTAATAAATCTAATATATATAAATAATATATAACCTTATATATATATATACTCTTTTAACATATACTATATCTCTCTGCTGCTAACTGCTATATCTGCTATATATACATATATATATATGTTTATATACCTTCTTCAGCCAACCCATATGCCTGTAACCAGCCCATGCCCAGCCCAGTATGCTTCGCTGCTTGCAACAGTAGTAGCCTCAGCCAGCATGGCATATATAATGCTATAGCCTTGAAGCCTATAATAATAATAACTGTGCAACATGTAGCAGCGCCATGCTGTGTAACAATAATAACCCAGCAGCCTTGTATATACCCTGGCTTTGTATATGTATGCCCACGGTGCTGTAACCTTATATGTATACAGCAGCCTTAGCAACTGTGCTCTTCCTTCCCAGCAACATGCTGCCAGCAACATATATGCCCAGCAGCCCAGCCAGCCCATGGCCAGCCTCTCCATCTTGCTACCTGTCTCTCTATTCTCTTTGCCTTATACTAATTACTAATCAAGGGGCATATTTGTACAAACTGTACTGTGACTTTTTCCAGAAAAATTTTCTAAGTTCAAAAAATTTCTAAAAAAGTTAAGTTAAGTTTAGTTTTTTTAAGAAAGAGATGGCACGGCAAGCTACAATATAATTCAAGAGCTTGCCGCTAGCCCAGCTAACTTTACGAACTTAGAAACTTTTTGAGGCAACACGGAAGAGTACGGTTTATACAAACCATACCATATATCCTGTATATGTCTGTATATACCTGCCTTATATACTTGCTGCCTGTATATATATATATATGCTGCTCTCTGCTGCTGCTACTGCTGCTATATACTATTGCTAACTATACTATATATATGGGAGGGTTCCGCACCTCACGGGCATACCCAACAAAAAAATTATAGGAAACTTGCAAGATCTTACAATATAAATGACCGTCCTATGGGGAGGAGAAAATTATGGGGTAATATCTTGTGGCGTTTTGGCATGGGTTTTAGCCGGTCCCTATGGGGAATTTTCCCACAAGATCTCATTATATTATTACAATCTAGTGGGGAAGGCTTATAAGCAAGTTCTTGCAGCTTCCTACAATCTCCCCACTAAATGCTTACAATATTATTACAATATATTACAGGGGTGAAACCATCAATTTCCTACAAGTTGCATGTAGGCATTCTTTCGTTTACTTATTCCCATTAAAAAATGTTCATAGGTTTCTTTGTAAGATTAATGGGTCCCTTTTGTCAAGCTATGAAAACTATTCGTTATACAAGTAAAATAAAGTAGTTTTCATAATATGAAGACTTGGGGCTCCTTGGCATTACCGAAACCTATGGTTATAGTTTAGTTTAATCAACCCATAAAAATGTCCACTGCCTCGTTCAGACATAATATTCACTCCTGTAACCTCACATTTTACTCATATATAAAAATAAACCTATGAACATTTTTTAATGGGAATAAGTAACCGAAAGAATTCCTTTAAGCAACTTATAGGAAAATGGTTTCACCTATAATATATTGTAATAACTGTTTCCTTACACTCAATTACATACATACATGCACATCGATAGGAAATATTTATAAAAAAAAATCATTTATTTTTTTATTTCAACCTCAACTATATAATATAATAAAAACTAAAAAATGTAATCATAAAAATATAAATAGTAATATCTTCTGTTATAAGATTTAGATTTTATTTAATGTATTTTTTCCATCAAATTTTATAGGAATTAAGTAGGTACAAAATATTTTTGTTTGGATGAATTTGAGGAATATATATATATATATATATTATAACATATTATAACCTATATTTATATTCTAAAAGAGGAGCCCTATGGGAGGTAACTATGCTGCTATATATATATATATAACATATAAATATATATATCTATATATACCTGTATATATATATATTATATATATATATATATATATATATATATACTGCTGCGCCATAACCTTATACTTATATATAATACTGCTGCTACTGTATATACTTCTCCTTCTCTTCTATACCTATATATATACACCTGTACTCATATATACTCTCTCTATATACTATATATATACACTGCTATATATATATATATATATATATATGAGAATATCTGGACAATTTTCTCATAACATAAATATATTATTGTGTCAAACCAAGTTTAAAAAACGTATTTAAAATCTTTGGATAATAAAGTTTGTTCCACTTAAGTGACAATGTTACAAACATTCAATATTTTCACTATTAGTAATTCTCAAAACATTAGTCGATAACCCAAATTTTGCCATGTACGAACCAGGATTTCTACATTAATTTGTTGAATAGCAGCTGAGATTCTTGCTTTTAAATCACCAATGTCTGTCACCTGAGGATTGTACACATCTTTGACGAATATCCAAAGGAAAAAATTACAAGGTGTGATGTCGGGATATCTAGACGGTTAAGGATCTTGGACCTACACCCGCTTCAATTCCTTGTAAGCCTAAATCTCCCGACATCACACCATGCGCTTTATTTCCTTTGAGAATTCGTCAAAGATCTTATGTACAAGACCCAGGTGACAGACATTGCTGATTTAAAAACAAGAATATCAGCATATATTCCTATATTTCAACAAATTAATTGGAAATGCTGGAGCGTACATGACAGAATTTGAAATATCGACTTGATGTTTTGTGAATCACTAATGGTGCACATATTGAAACATTAATATCACAAACTTCTTTAGGTTTCACTAATAAATACTATTTATACTATGAGAAGATTGGCCAGACATGAATGGAACACACTATATATATATACCGCATAACGCCTTACCTCCCTCCCTTGCTGCACACGCCTGCTGTATATATATATACCACCACCTTGCTATATACCCGCCACTCTCACTTTGCGCCTTATAAACACGTTGCGTGCATTTGCAAGATATGCGGTTTACATATAAAATTAAACCACCCAGTGGTCAAGCTTTACAAATATTTTCAAAAGATTTTTTCATTATTTTTAAATTTTCACACACTATATATATAACAACCACCTTATATACCTTACCATATATGTATATATGCTATAACATATATATATATATATATATATATACTCTTTTCATTATTCTTGAACATTCTATATATATATATATATATATATATATATAATTTAGTGAGTAAGATGACCAGAGATTTTAACATCTTCAGATTTGGAGGAGATGAAAGTGGGTGGTAGTAGTTTTCAATTCCAAGTAGAACCTTAATTAGTGGTAGAGGCGAAACAGCTGTTCTCTTGTCAATTTTATTCCGCCCTAGTTGCATCTATATTCAAGAGCAAATTCTAAAAGAAAAAAAGGAAAATATAAAGATTTCCACTTAAAAAAGACGATTTTATATTGCATTCTTGAAAAAAAACCCGGATGTAAAAGGAAGAAAGAAACTTTATATTATATTTATTTTAAATTTGAACTACTCCCTTTATTTTTTTAGATTCTGCAAGTGTAAAATCTTTCTACTGAATGATTTTTGTGTTAATTCTTTGCTAAAAATTAATCTTTTAAAATTAAATAATCATGGAAAAGTTTATTTTCTAGAAAACTAACAAAATTTTACGTACCCTCCTGTATTTTTCTTGCAATCACTAATATTTTCCCTAAGGTATTTATTTACCATAGACATCTCCATCTAAATAATGCCGGACGAGTAATTCCTCTCAACCAAAATTTTCCGAAACGTTTCTGTAAAAAAAAAATCAATTAGACAAAAATTAGTTTTATTTTTCAAAGTTTTTCTTTATAAATTAAAGAAATTTTAAGCAGTTTTATTTCAAGAAATTAAAAACACTCAAGATCATTACCAATTTAAACAAAAAGTTTTTCAGGGCTAAGAGAAGGTTTCACTGGAGTTTCTAAAAGTATTGGGCAGCTCCTCCCAGTAACCGATCCCTCCATAAGTATTACTTCTCCTCAAAAGGCAACATCAAGATTCTTCACCATATACTGTATTAGAATTTGATTTGATTCTGGATCAGCAACTTCCGGACTTTCCAGTAACCTACTTGGGACTGACCGCAACCTTCTCAATCGAATTCATTTTCGTTTTCTGATTTAACTGATATATATATATAGGTAGTATATATATATCATAGTATATATATATATACATATACATATATATATACTATATATAATATATATATATATATATATATAACAATATATATATACACTACTACATAATAGTACTATATATATATATACTATATACTATATATATATTCAAGTTTGTGATCAACTGAAGCTTTACAAAAAATTACGTTCCTAAATCGGATCCTCAACACCAAAAATACACTTTTTTAACTCTTCTATTAGAGCAAGCCACACGCTTTTCACACCCCTCATACTATGGCTAATAATAACATATATATCTATAACATACCTAACATACTACTATAAATAAATATATATATACTACATACTATACACATATCACATAACTATAATATTAACTATAATGCATATAATATATATACTAGTATATAATTCAGTTACAAATGTAGATCTATATAAATAAACAAACCTTATATTATTAATAATTAAATATATATATATATAATCTTCCTTCATCTTCCTTTTGGCACATGCATTCCCAAGATGGGAAGTAAGGTGACGTAGCATGCATCGAAAAGAAAAGCAGTAGAAGAATATGGCAAAAGTCGAAAAGCAAGCCCAGCCTTACCGCCCCCTCCGTACCATTAATTACTGACGAAACTCATCGCAGTCAGAAAGTCCACCCTAGAGCTTCACAGATAGAGCTTCACGGATGGACCCTCACTATGGTAAATCGTCCGTCAATGTAGGGTTCATCGCTTGGCCCAGATGGGGGCCACACCATACCCCCTCACAAAAACCCCGCCATTCACTCCTAGTATGCAACCTTTCCTCTCGCCTCTACCAAACTCACATTCTTCTTCTTCAAACCATTCGTTTACTGACTCAATCCACTTTTTCTTCGGGTCTCCCAGGCGGGTCGGTTCCCAACACACTACGCCACTAACATTCCGCTTAACCAAGCCGACTATCATTCATCCCTTCACCCATGACCGAAAAACCATCTCAAACAGTACTTTAAATTCGATTTATTCTGCTCACACCCTTTCTTCACACATACCACAACTCTCTAGTACGTTCATTCCTCATTTTTATCAATTCTTTTCACACACCTAGCACACTCATAAGATTGTCCATCTAACACATTGAACTTTAGATCTATACATTCTTTATTCCAGACCATGTCTCACTACTGATTACAAATAACACATGGTAACAACAGACCCGTCATGAGTAAGACTCTAGCCGACACTCAAGAACTTAAGTCCCTTTACATTCACCAACGATTTAATTGCACCAGCCACCTTCCTGCCATTCACAACTTTCCTGCTACATTCTGCATCACGGTTTCGCGCTTCTCAGTCCAACAATATATCTTAAATGATTAAACTCAGACACTTGTTCCAGCTGCCTACCATCTAACATAAAGACTGTCCTCACTCACAACCATAACCTTACTCTTATCCACGTTTACTTTCAAGCCCCTCCTTATACACACCCTGCCAAAATCTCTCTACCAATCTTATATATATATATAATATATATTATATATATATAATATTATAGTATATATATATATTATTATTATATATATTATATATAATTAATATATATATATATATATAATATATATATTAATATTAATATACAGATATTATATATATATATATATATATATTAATATATATATATATATATATATATATATATATATATATATATATATATATATATATATATATATATATATATAATAATATATATATATATATAATATATTATATATATGATGCACCTTTACATGCACCAAAAAATAAATTGATTTAAATTCCAGAAAGCAAATTTTGTATTTTCTATTACAACCCAAGACAATAAAATAAATAATAATAATAGATTGGTGATAAGGCTATTTAACTCCAAGTCTCTAAAATAAATGGTATACTAGTGATAGAAAAGCACATACCTTAATTCCCGAAGGTGAATTCTACTTGTGTTAGTACGACAGGGGGGGGGGGCTCTGTTACAGACAATGTAGTGTTTGGATGTAAAATGAAAAGTATTTTTTCTTTGCTTCAAAAATCCCATCTTCGGAAAAATGGACAATAAATCCTTAAAATTAAAAAAAATCATTAAAAAATAAAATAAAAACAGCTCTCAAATGAAATGCAAAAACAATTCCCCGTCAAAAACAGACATATTAACCATTGAAGAAAAATAGTGGCATATCAAACTCAATTTCTGTTTTATAATAACACAACAAAGCATTCTTAAGTGTTTCATTTCTTTTTTTTCTGAGTACTTGCTGAGATAGTCAAGGATAACACACTTCCTCTTTTATTTTAATTTATTGCCTATTTTCTCCTACTGTATATTGTTTTATTGTTTTCGGTATTAGGTAGTTTCTTTATCTTATCTTTTATTTCGTTTCAATTTTGGCACTTCACTGTGTCACAATAGGTAATTTCATATATCTTCTCAACAAAAAACAAAAATATTTCTATTGATATTACGTTTCTTTTTTTGATAGATTCACTTTCAGTTAATATAATGATTAACGAAATAAATAACTATAAAGAATGTTTAAGGCTTAGTTTAATAATTAAACTATCAAAGAAATATTTAAATTTAATAATATATATATATATATATATATTATAATATATATATATATATATATAATAATATATATATATTATATATATATATATATATATATTATATATATATATATATATATATATAGATTATATATATATAATATATATATAATAGTATAATTATATATATATAATATATATATATAGTATATATATTATATATATATATATATATAATATAATATTATATATATATATATATATTATAGATATATATATATAATATAATATATATTATATTAGTATAAATTTTAATTTGTATATTTATAAATATGTAGCCGTATATACCTTAAGTAACATTCTGTCCATGATTGTAAAAAAAAAAAAAAAATAATAAGAATTATAATCAATCAAAAAAACAAAACAAAAAAACTTACTTTTTTCACTAAAATTCTAAGGACTGGTCTTAATTCTTCATCAGGGTTACTGCAAAATTTCGAATACAGTTTTCATTATATTTCACGAAGAACTCTCTTCATCATACGAAGTAACTAAATTCATTTACTGCCACATCGTGCACATTGCTGACCATTATAATATATATACTATATATACATATAGTATATATATATATATAAGATATATTATAATATATGATATGATATATATATATATATATAGATATATATATATAGGTATATAAATATATATATTGGTCCTACATGTTGTTAAAGGAAGGGTAATTATTTATTTTTTTACTAGATCGTTAGGAAATAGCGCATTTATTAATTTTCAGTAATAAAACATTGTTTTTAAAATACAAAAATATACTAAAAAAGTTGTCAAAATCTCATATAGGCCGTCTATAGTAAGGTTACCAGACGTCCCGTATTTTCCGGGACAGTCCCGTTTTTCAAACCACTGTCCCGTTTTTTGTATCCTGTCCCGTTTTTTAATCAATTGTCCCGTATTTTAAAACAGATGAAAATGAATCCAAATTTTTATGCTTATTTTACAACTTACGTTGGTAAACATTATAAATCTTGAAATTTAGCAGCTGCAAGCAGCATATAGGCTAGGCATGAAATCGCTATACTTATAAAGGCAGGAAAACTGAGAAGAGATCATGTTCGAAACATGTAGATGTAGTCTTTGAATTTATGTACGTGAATAAGCGAAGGGCGCGAAACATGTCAAAAAAAATAACAGTCTTCTTTGATCGCTCTGTGTGACAACAAGTTATTTTTGTGATTTAAAAGTTAATTACTATATAATAATATATAGATATATATTATATTATATTATATAATATATATATATATATAGATATTATATATATATATATATATTATAATATATATAAATATATATATATATATATATTGTAATTGTGCATAAGACGAGCTCTCCTGGACTTTTAGTTATTATTCAATATATTTTAAATATATTGATTTTTCTTGTAGGATTCGTAAAATCAAGTACAGGTAATGTAAATTTATTAAATCTAAGCATAGTTAAATTATTATAATTCCGTTTATAAAATCGTAAACCCAGGCCATTTTTACTGAACTTGCCTATGTTTCATAAGTCATAACAAAATAGGGATTAATTAAAGATACGTTACAAAAATATCGACATGAAGTTAACAAAAAGCACCTTTTCAAATTTTTTTTTTTTATGAATTTTATTTGAAAATCGTATGTGAAGTAACATTTTTGCAATTTTTTAGTTCTTTTAATTGTTATATTTTTAATAGAAATTTACACTCCTGACCCCGTGAGTACTGGATAAATAATACAATTTTTATTTATAATGCATTTTTAAATTTTCTTATTTTACAGAAATTTATTTTTATACATTAAAAAATATATTATTTATGCAGTACTCACGGGTAGAAATATCCATTCTGCCATATATATATATATATATATATATATATATATATATATATATATATATATATATATATATATATATATATTATATATATAAATATATATATATATATAATATGATGCAAATGCGATGACAGAATGGGTATTTCTATGAGGGATTCGCCCCCGTACCCCTTACCCCTTACCCGTGACAGTTGAGGAAATAAAATTTTTATGTATAATGCAAATATTTTAAAAATTTCTTACTTTACAAAAAATTATTTTTATACACTAAAAATAAATTTCTCTAGCACTCACGGGTTGGGAGCCGTACGTTATTTCACAATTACATTGATATATATATATTATATATATATATATATATATATATATGATATATATATATATATATACTATTATATAGTATATATATAGATATAGTATATATATAGATATTCAAAGCGTAAATTTTTATTAAATTTGTAAGGCCTGTTTGAAATTTAAAATTAATGAAAATCAAAGGACGCCCAAAGGCAAGAGGAAATGTGTTTTCAATAAGGACCTTGAGAAAGAATACCCATATATGAAAAAGACATTTACGGAATCATGTGTTCGTTGCAACATATGTTCTTCCAGCTTTAATATCAGTCATGGAGGAAGAACAGATATTACACAACATTTAAATACTGAAAAACATAAAACTGCTTTGCGTGCCAGTGCATCAAGTTCAACACTCACAACGTTTTTCAGAAATGACATTTTTGGTGACAAAGAACTTAAATTAGCCGCGGCTGAAGGAGCATTTGCCTATCACTTAGTGCAACATAATCAATCTTTCAAATCTATGGATTGCTCTTCAAAATTAATCAAGACTTGTTTTGACCCTAAGTTTACATGTGCCCGTACAAAAGCGGAGGCAATTGTATTAAATGTCTTTACTCCAATAGCTATATCGGAACTGCAGACTGATATTCGAGAAGCCAATTTTATTTCGATTATGACCGACGCTTCAAATCACAAGGACATAAAAATATTCCCAGTACTTGTTAGATATTTCCAACCTGTTAAAGGGATTCAGATGAAACTTTTAGAAGTAAAATCATTGCCCTCGGAAACATCTAACACAATCTCTGCATTTTTAATTGAATGCTTAAAAAATATGAATGCAAAAGAAAAAACAATAGCTCTCTGCGCAGATAATACTAATTGCAATTTTGGGGGTATATCTAGAAAGGGCGTTAACAATGTTTTTACAAAACTCAAGGAGGACTTGGGACATGGTTTAGTTGGAATAGGATGTTCTGCTCATATCATTCACAACACTATTCAGACAGCTGCTGATGCTCTTCCTATTGATATTGAAGGCATCGTTTCAAAAATATATTCTCATTTCTATATATACACAGTAAGAGTTGAAAAACTTAAAGAATTTTGTGAATTTGTTAATCAAGAATACAAGCAAATATTAGGATATAGCAAAACCAGATGGCTTGCTCTACTCCCTGCGGTTGAACGTCTTCTGACAATGTATGCCCCCTTAAAATCATTTTTTGAGTCACAAGAAAAATGCCCTTTTGTGATAAAATCATTTTTTGAAAATCCTTTATCTGAAGCATGGCTTTACTTTATCCACAGTCAAGCGTCCACTTTTCACATGACTATTGAAAAGATTGAAGGGGATACAATTACAATTTTCGAAGTAATGTCAGCATTAAATGATTTACAAAATAATATGGCCTCTAAGAGCGAAGACTGCTTTATTCCATTAGCTGTAACAACGATTCTTCAAAAATTGGTAAGAGAAGGCCTGGAATCAGAAGTTGCAAAATTTAAACAGTATGTTCATACATTCTACAAAACTGCCTTTGATTATTTATCTAAATGGATCAATCCACTTAAAAACTTAAAACAATTTACTTGGGTAACACTAAAGAGAATACCGTGCTGGGAGGAAGTAGCAGAAACTCTTAAGTTTATTCTCGAACTCATCCCTACCTTTACAATAGACGAGACTGCACTTTATGACGAATATGTGTTCGTTAAACAGTATGTGACCCCAGAAATGTTGGACAATTGGAATTCAAAGAAAACATCTCCTGGTGATTGTTGGGTCGAAATCATTTCGCACTTTCAAGCTAAAAATGTGCCATATTCTAATATCCTGAAAATGGTTGAATTTCTTCTTTGTTTACCAGGAACTAATGCTCCAACAGAAAGAGTATTTTCTGCTATGAACTTGATTTGGACAAGTGAAAAAACTCAACTGTCTGTGAAAACTTTGAAAGCAGTGTTAATAAACAAATTTAATTTCGATTATACGTGTTCCGAATTTTACAGAATGTTGCTTGGTGAAATTGATATTCTAAAAAAAACATTCATCTGAAAAAATTTGTCATACTTCCATTGCCCGTTAAATAAGCGCGTAAGTAATTTATATATATATATATATATATATTATATATATATATATATATTATATATATATAATATATATATATATATATATAATATATATATATATTTATATATATAATATATATATATAATTATATTATATATATATATATACTATATATAGTATAATATATATATGTGAAGTAGATAGAAAGAGGCACAAACACAATGAGTGGGTAAATCTACCCGTTAAAAAAAAACAATACCTACAAACGGTACAAAAGTGATTGGGTTCGTTTGTAATAGTTTTTCCTGGCCTTGTTGTGGGTGTTCTGATTCCCGCCTGGGAATCTAATCTTCACTCTTCGGGGTCACTATCTGAAGCTGGGTGCTTAGGACCGCTTCTTTAAGGTTGATTGAGAAGTTAATGTGCTTACAATTTTATTTTCCTACTTCTAATTTACAAGTGAGGGTTGGACCCCTTGTCCTAAAAAAAACAAAAACAAAGAATTAGGACAGGGTGAACCTAGTTATTACTATTCCACATATGAATCATATTCTGCAGAAGAATTTCTACAGAACATGAAGCTTATGTGGAGTAGTAGTACAATTGATTGTTAGTTTGAGAGAGGCTGTTTTATGTATATGCATATACAGGCAGAAAAAGGTTTCTCCCCGATATACATTCGCATAAAGCAGCATTACATTTGGTATGAGTCTCACACCGTACAAAAAAATCATTAGTTTGGGAGGAGCTGTTTTATGTATATGCATATACAGGCAGAAAAAGGTTTCTCCCCGATATACATTCGCATAAAGCAGCATTACATTTGGTATGAGTCTCACACCGTACAAAAAAATCATTAGTTTGGGAGGAGCTGTTTTATGTATATGCATATACAGGCAGAAAAAGGTTTCTCCCCGATATACATTCGCATAAAGCAGCATTACATTTGGTATGAGACTCACACAGACACATATACTACAAAATTTGGCCTAGAGTTATTGTAACTTCTATTGACTGGCGAAGAGATAGAGAGAGAGAGAGAGAGAGAGAGGAGAGAAGAGAGAGAGAGAGAGAGAGAGAGAGAGAGAGAGAGAGAGAGAGAGAGATTTGGTGCTGTTCACCTCTGCGCTACTATCACCCAGTTTAGCCTCACTCCAAACTGCTATGTAACGTTTACGTCCGCTAGGGTTAGATATAGTAAATACCGATCTATGCGACCTCTATTTACTATATTTCGCTAAGATATGTGTAAAAGTTTCTAATTCTAACATTTTTGGGCTGTTCACCTCTGCACTACTATCACCCAGTCTAGCCTCGCTCCAAACTGCTATGTAACGTTTACGTCCTCTAGGGTTAGATATGTGTGGAAATAACGGCCTATCCCAGAGCTGTTATTTCCCCATATTATACTTAAAATTACATGCGACTCTAAATATCCACCTAGTTTTCTCTTTACTCTAGCCTCTGACCGCTAAATTAGGCTAATTGCTTGAACGCTACCTAAGCCTACCGCAAATTTTCACTGGCATGCATGAACACTTCACTTTGTTTTCCTACTGGATTTTAGGCATTCTTTTTGATACGCTATTCAATCTGATGCGTTTTCATTGCAACCAATTTCTAACCTCAGCTTTAGGCTCCACCGACTAATCTAGGTTCGCCTAACTTTGGTCTATTTACCCTAAAATAATGTACTTAATAGGCTGCCCTTTTTCTAAACTCACCTTGGTTCTGGGTTTAATTATATAATTAACATCAATTTGCTCGTATTTTAATAATATGTTGTAATTTTGCTATTATTTTATATTAATTCTCTAGAAGGAAGTTACATGCTGTTGCAATTTTGGAAAAGTGATAATTCGGCGGCTTGGAGGCGTGGCTTAGTTCCACGAAACGACAACAACATCTTAAACATAGGGCGTGTTCGGCTCTACCCTGTAACTTTGTAGTTCGGCTCTGTAGTTCAGCTCTGTATAGATGTTCTTTCCACTTCCACAGAGAGTACCCTTCCACAGTACCCCCCTGCAGAGCTGAGGCCGGGGCGCTCTAATCCCGGTAGCGGAGTGGCCGGCGCAAATGACGGCCTCTGCTCGATAAGTCTCTGGACGCAGGCGGCTGCAAACCAGGACGAGGGCGAGAACGAGGGGCTGGTGTTGGAGGTGCAGGAGTGTGGACGAGAGGGCGAGGGATACGAGAGGGAAGTGGAACATCTGCAGTACGACTTGTGGAAGGCATGGCAGGAGGTGGTGGAATGGGAGGGGACGGTAGAGGGAGAGGAGAAGGAGGAAAAGGAGGAAAAGGAAGAGGATCTGGGTCAAGAGGAAGGAGTGGTGGAGATGGAGAGTCAGAGGGAGATGAAGGAGGAGAAGAGTCGGGAGGAGATGAAGGAGGTGGAGAATCTGGTACAGGATAAGAAGATGATGCATCCAAAGGAACCAGAATTGGTTTTGGAATCAAGTCCGAATCTTGGACGTCAGGAGGATTCGCCTCAAAATAGGCAGGTTTGAGACGATCGATCGATATAACGTCGGTACGAGTAGGAAGCTGTACTTTGAAGAACTTCTCCTTCCGAAGTAACACCGGGAAGGGCCCGTCGTACTTGGGTTGGAGTGGAGAACGGTGGGAGTCATGCCTCACCAAAACATGGGTACAAGAAGAGAGATCTTTCGGAATGTAAGAGTGCACCTTTTGCTGGCGGGTCGGAGTAGGTCTCCAGGAGAGAGCACAGCGTTTCAACCGGGTGAGGTATAGGGTGGGATCAGCAGTAGCAGGAGGGAAAGATTGAGAGAAGAACTCGCCAGGCAGGCGAAGTGTAGAGCCATAAACAAGTTCTGCAGCTGAACACTGAAGATCCTCCTTAACGGCCGTGCGTATACCCAGCATAACCAAAGGAAGAGCCTCAGTCCAGTGTTCTGGTTGTGGATGTGCCATGAGAGAGGCTTTAAGCTGACGGTGGAACCTCTCACAAATCCCGTTCGAGATAGGATGGAAGCTGGTGGTATGGATCTTCTCAGAACCCAGCAAGCGCATCAAATCTTTCCAGAGGAAGGATTCGAAAACGCGACCTTGATCAGTCGTGACCGAGAGAGGAATTCCGAACCGAGAGATCCAATGAAACAAGAAGGCTTTAGCTATAGATTCGGCAGTGGCAACAGAGAGAGGGATAGCTTCAGTCCAACGAGTGAACCTATCAATACAGGTGAGGATATATCGCTTGCCATGAGAAGGTGGGAGAGGTCCAACAATGTCGATGTGGACTCTCTCAAACCGTTGCCCGGGAGGCAAGAAAGTGCCTAAGGGAGCTTTAGTATGTCTTTGCACTTTAGAGCGCTGACAAGCCATACAGGCGCGGACCCAGTTCGCTACGTCGGCGTTAACTTTAGGCCACACAAAACGAGCCGTTACCAGTTTGCGTGAAGCCTCGACGCCAGGGTGTGAAAGCGAATGGAGATTGCAGAAGACTGCCTTTCGAAGAGCATCAGGTACGAAAGGACGAGGATTGCCTGTTGAAATGTCGCACAAGAGCCTCTCTATGCCCGGAAGATTGAGCCACTGCAGCTGTAGAGAAGAGTCCTGCTGAAGATCGATATTGTCTTGCTCCTGGCACGTGGCCATGGCTGCGTAATCAATGTCAGGAATGGGGGAAAGAGCGTTAATTTCAATCCGAGAAAGAGCATCCGCGGTGAAATTATCCACTCCGGAGATGTGACGTATGTCTGTAGTAAACTGGGAAACAAATTCGAGATGACGAGCTTCACGGGGGGAGTGACGTTCATGCCGTGAAGCCATTGCGAAAGTGATCGCTTTGTGGTCGGTCAGGATGTGGAACTCCCGTCCTTCCAAAAAGTACCGAAAATGGCGAACAGCAAGGTACATAGCAAGCAATTCCCGTCCAAAAGCACTATACCTTGTTTCGGCGGGTTGCAGCTTGCGTGAAAAGAAGGCAAGTGGGCACCATTCGCCCTTTTGGAACTGCTGAAGCACCGCACCAACAGCGAAATCGGAGGCATCTACCTGCACTCTCGCTGGTGCGGTATCGTGGGGATGAACTAAAAGAGTGGCGGAGGCGAGGGCTTCTTTGGAAGCCTCAAAAGCAGACTCTGCTGCCGGAGACCAGTCGACTTTAGTGGTACTGCCTCGCTGTTTAGGACGAATGAGTGCGGTAAGCGGGCCTAGGAGGGCTGCCGCTGATTTCAGAAATCTGTGGTAAAAGTTGATCATTCCCAGATATTGACGAAGTTGCTTTTGATTTTGGGGAAGAGGAAAGGCTCTGATAGCGGCGACACGGTCTACAAGAGGGCAAATACCCTCAGCCGAGACTGTGTGACCAAGGAATGTAAGAGAAGACGCGCCGAATACGCACTTGGTAGGATTGAGACGAATTCCCGCATCATCCAACCTACCAAAAACGGCACGCAGGTGCTCCATATGTTCTTCAGGAGAGGAGGAAGCGACTAAAAGATCATCTCAAGATAAGCAAACACAAAAGGCAGTCCACGGAGCACGGAATCGATGAACCTCTGGAAGGACTGGGCTGCATTTTTCAAACCGAATGGCATTCTTGTATACTCAAAGAGGCCAAAGGGGGTGATTACAGCTGTCTTGGGGACGTCCTCCGGAGCCACGGGTATCTGATGGTAGGCTCGAATTAAGTCCAAAGAAGAAAAAATGGTGGTGCCAGACAGGTGGGAAGTGAAACTTTGTATATGCGGTACAGGGTACCTATCCGGTGTTGTGGCAGAATTCAAAGCCCTAAAATCACCACAGGGTCTCCAATCGCCCGTGGTGCCTTTAGGGACCATGTGTAGCGGAGAAGACCAACAACTTTTGGAAGGGCGCACAATGCCAAGTTGCAACATGTGATCAAACTCGGCCTTGGCGGCCTTGAGCTTATCGGGTGGGAGGCGGCGAGCTCGAGCAAAGGTGGGTGGGCCAGTAGTTTCGATATGATGTTCAACAGAATGCTTAAGAGGGGTATCGGAAGAGCAGGGATGCAATAAAGAAGGAAATTCCTTCTGCAGGAGGGTCAGAAAAGGAGAGACTACTGAAGAAGTTGGAGGAGCAATAGCAGAAATACCCTTTAGAGCAGAAGCAATAATAGCACCGGGAGTATAAAGAGAAGTATCGCCATCGACAAGTCGGCGATTACGAAGATCGACCATAAGGTTAAAATGGGACAAAAAATCAGCACCGAGGATGGGCTGTGTCACCTCAGCGACGAGAAAAACCCATGGGAACTTGCGGCGGAGAAAAAGATCCAACGTGCATAACCGCTCACCATATACCGGAATGGAAGAGCCATTAGCAGCGAAAAGTTGACGGCCAGGGAGAGGGATAGCCGAGTCCTGAGAAGGGTCCCTGGGTACCAACGAAAGAGAAGCGCCAGAATCGATCAAGAAGGCAAGCTTAGTAGAATGGTCGTAGATACGAAGAACGTCCTGTGTAGTAGGAGGAGAAGAAGAAAAGGAGCCAGCATCTCCCGTCGCTCCTACGACGGGATGGCTGTCGAGTTTCCCTGATAGAGGGGGCAGGAAGGATCGCATTTCTTGGCATCCATGCCGAAAGTATGGTGATAATAACAGTACCCATGAGGATACTGGCGCTGGCGTGAGGAAGAAGCAGAGGGTGAACGAGGACCGCGAGAAGGACGAAAGTTGGAAGGAGTGGGATCACGAGAGCGAAAAGTGTTATTATTAATTGCCGCTGTAAGAGAGAGAAGGGCAGTTTTAATGTCGGCCATGCCAGTTTCGAGAACCGAAACCCGGGTATCCAGAGCTGCCGAAGGAGGAGGTTGTACTGCGAAAGCGTGAGAGTAGGAAGGTTGAGGTGGGTGAGAATAAGGAGGTTGAGCTGGATAGGAGGCAGAAGGCGGTTGAGGAACAGGAGGAGGAGGGAGAGTAGCGGAGGCGGTGTTAGAGTATTGGGGAATGTGTTGGGCGTGAGTTGCAGATGGTTGAGGAGGTGCGAGAGTCGAAGAGGTAGGAGAAAGAGAGGAAACGGCGTAAGAGGTGTGGACCAAAGGCTCCACCGGAGGGCGCAAAATTCTGTCTGCTGTAGCGGCAAACTCAGTGAGGGACAACGTCGGGTTCATTGATTGCAGTACGCTGTGATGTCGAGCAGGCATCTTCTGGAGGAAGAGGGTGCGAATTATTTTCTCTTCCCGTGTAGATGGAGTGCCACCCAACAAACTCAGCATCCTTACCATCAATTCCGAGGGTTTCTGGTCGCCCAGTGAGATGCCTCCAAGCAGAGTTTCCAATTGTTCCTCTCTGGTGGGAGCCAAGCGGTCGATAATAAGGGTTTTGAGCGTGTTGTAAGGGGTTGTAGAGTTTCTAGTTGTTGCCAGGCCATCCCTGATTTTGAGGAGGCAAGATTCTGGTAGAGCATTCACAACTCTCGAATATCTCTCCTTCTCGTCTTCGATGGTCAGGAGCGCTGACTCAGCCAGGTCAAACCAAAGCTCGGGATTGTTTACGAAGAAAGGTTGCAAATGGAATGCTCGCGAGGGAGTAGACATGATGAAAGGCGTAGAAGTTGGTAGAGTGAAGGAAAGAAAAAAAAATTAAATAAGATGTGGAGCGAGCGGAGGCACTAATAACAGACCGAGGGTGGAAAAATCAAAGAAATTACAACCTTAGGAGCTAGACCAAGGATTAAAATGAGGCTGTTGCGATATAAATTGCCAAAATACTTATATATATATATATATATATATATATATATATATATATATATATATATATATATATATATATATATATATATATATATATATATATATATATATATATATATATATATATATATATATAAAAAATAATTATTTTTTTTTTTTTTACTATTATTTTTTTTATTTAAGTATGATGTATGAGAGGATCCACACAGCACCGATTGTGGCTATCTGTATTAGGGATACCACAACAGGGGCGATAATAATAATAATAATAATAATAATAATAATAATAATAATAATAATAATAATAATAATAATAATAATAATAATAATAATAATAATAATAATAATAATAATAATAAATTTGATAAGAACAATAAAAAAAATAAAAAAATACCCGAATGTAGAACAAATTATATGTTCCGTATGAAATACAGAACTGTACCAAGGTAGGGGTCCAACAGGGTTAGTTTGATACTCTGCCGACGAAGCTGGCTCTTGATGGCTGCAGCTGGGCACGAGAAGGCTGTGAAGTAGATAGAAAAAAAAAAAACAAACACAATGAGTGGGTAAATCTACCCGTTAAAAAAAACAATACCTACAAACGGTACTAAAGTGATTGGGTTCGTTTGTAATAGTTTTTCCTGGCTTTGTTGTGGGTGTTCCGATTCCCGCCTGGGAATTCAATCTTCACTCTTCGGGGTCACTATCTGAAGCTGGGGTGCTTAGGACCGCTTCTTTAAGGTTGATTGAGAAGTTAATGTGCTTACAATTTTATTTTCCTACTTCTAATTTACAAGTGAGGGTTGGACCCCTTGTCCTAAAAAAAACAAAAACAAAGAATTAGGACAGGGTGAACCTAGTTATTACTATTCCACATATGAATCATATTCTGCAGAAGAATTTCTACAGAACATGAAGCTTATGTGGAGTAGTAGTACAATTGATTGTTAGTTTGAGAGAGGCTGTTTTATGTATATGCATATACAGGCAGAAAAAGGTTTCTCCCCGATATACATTCGCATAAAGCAGCATTACATTTGATATGAGTCTCACACCGTACAAAAATCATTAGTTTGGGAGGAGCTGTTTTATGTATATGAATCATATTCTGCAGAAGAACTTCTACAGAACATGAAGCTTATGTGGAGTAGTAGTACAATTGATTGTTAGTTTGAGAGAGGCTGTTTTATGTATATGCATATGCAGGCAGAAAAAGGTTTCTCCCCGATATACATTCGCATAAAGCAGCATTACATTTGGTATGAGACTCACACAGACACATATACTACAAAATTGCCTAGGTTATTGTAACTTCTTTGACTGAGAGGGCCTGCGAGAGAGAGAGAGAGAGAAGAGAGAGAGAGAGAGAGAGAGAGATTTGGTGCTGTTCACCTCTGCGCTACCCCAGCTTAGCCTCTCTCCAAACTGCTATGTAACGCAAACGTCCGCTAGGGTAAGATATAGTAAATACCGATCTATGTGACCTCTATCTACTATATTGTCGTTAAGATATGTGTAAAAATTTCTAATTCTAACATTTTCCGGCTGTTCACCTCTGCACTACTATCACCCAGTCTAGCCTCGCTCCAAACTGCTATGTAACGTTTACGTCCTCTAGGGTTAGATATGTGTGGAAATAACGGCCTATCCCAGAGCTGTTATTTCCCCATATTATACTTAAAATTACATGCGACTCTAAATATCCACCTAGTTTTCTCTTTACTCTAGCCTCTGACCGCTAAATTAGGCTAATTGCTTGAACGCTACCTAAGCCTACCGCAAATTTTCACTGGCATGCATGAACACTTCACTTTGTTTTCCTACTGGATTTTAGGCATTCTTTTTGATACGCTATTCAATCTGATGCGTTTTCA
This sequence comes from Trachelipus rathkii, assembly GCA_015478945.1. Lineage (NCBI taxonomy): Eukaryota > Metazoa > Arthropoda > Malacostraca > Isopoda > Trachelipodidae > Trachelipus > Trachelipus rathkii. Next base: position 22,946 of record JABUQX010093906.1, on the reverse strand, counting down.
TTGCAACCAATTTCTAACCTCAGCTTTAGGCTCCACCGACTAATCTAGGTTCGCCTAACTTTGGTCTATTTACCCTAAAATAATGTACTTAATAGGCTGCCCTTTTTCTAAACTCACCTTGGTTCTGGGTTTAATTATATAATTAACATCAATTTGCTCGTATTTTAATAATATGTTGTAATTTTGCTATTATTTTATATCTCTAGAAGGAAGCTACATGCTGTTGCGATTTTAAAAGTGATAATTCGGCGGCTTGGAGGCGTGGCTTAGTTCCACGAAACGACAACTACATCTTAAACATAGGGCGTGTTCGGCTCTACCCTGTAACTTTGTAGTTCGGCTCTGTAGTTCAGCTCTGTATAGATGTTCTTTCCACTTCCCAGAGAGTGGCCTTCCACAATATATATATATATATATATATATATATATATATATATATATATATATATATATATATATATATATATATATATATATATATATATATATATATATATATACCTATATATATATATATATATATACTCACTATATATATATATTAAACAAGAAGTTACCAATATATCTCTCAAGAAAACTAAGATAGCTATAGAAAACTGATAACATATATGGAATCAACGTATGAAATTGGTATGAAAAAGGAAAAGGAAAAATTCTTTATTTTTTATATATAAAAAACTACGATAGGCATAAGAAAACTAATAACATATATGGAATCAGCGTGTTAAATTTGTATGAAAAAAAGGAAATTTTTTTTTTTATACATAATAACTTATTTGGAATCAGCGTATGAATTTTTTAGGGGAGGGCTCCAGGCGACAGTGGTGGGACAGAGGGGGACAGAAGTCCCCGTCACGTCCTAGGAGGCCGAGAGACCCGACTCTTTGCATCTTTGCGGTTTACCCTTGGGTATTCTTTTAGTTAAAACAAAAAAAAATCACTTTTCATACACAAATTCATACGCTGATTCTAAATATGTTATTAGTTTTCTTGTACCCATCGGACTTCGGAAATATAAAATAAATTAAAAAAATAATTTTTTTCATTTTTCATACAAATTTCATACGCTGAGACATATATGGCATCAGTTTTCTTGTACCTATCTTGGAGTTTTAGAGATATGATGCGGGTAACTTCTTTAGTTTCACCATTTATATATATATATATATATATATATATATATACCCTATATATATATTGTATTATACTTATATATATATATATATATATATACTCTTTATAATAAAATCTTAATAATATTATTAATAATATAAATAATAATAATAATAATAATAATAAAAATAATAATAATAATAATAACAATAATAATAATAATAATAAAAATAATAATAATAATATGTAATAATCATAATAATAATATTAACAACAATAATAATAATATTAAGTATTACTTTTTATTATTATTATTATTTAGACGTTGAAAGAAATGGCTTTTTTTCAATTTCAATTAACAAATAATTTCTAGTGTTTGTTAATCTAAATTCCTTTGTTTTGCAACATAAACAATAATTATTTGTTGTACAGCAGATTTATGTTAATAAATATGTGGTAAAAAATAGTAATTGAAATTTAAATTCTAATATTATCTTCTAACACATCCATGCTTTCAAACTATCTGTACAAAGCTGAAAAATCCTTTAATGTTACCGGAAAGTAATTTGGATATCTTTCCAAAAATGATTATTTTATTAATTATTATTATTATTATTATTATTATGTATTATTATCGTGTATTATTATTACAAAGTATATGTTTCACTTGCAATTTTAATTAATCTCATTATATATATATATATTTATATATATATATATATATATATATATATATATATATATATATATATATATATATATATATATACTATATATATATATATATATATATATATATATATATATATATATATATATATATATATATATATATAAGTACCATACTACCTCTGAGTTTTTAAAATTACACTGCCAGGAAACTGGAATTGCGTGCACCGCACCGCACCAAAAATAATTTTTGTCTCTTCCATGCACCTCTATATTTCTGTGCGCCCCAAAACACTGGAATGTGCTGCCGCACACCTATTTTTGTACGAACCACCTCCACCTGCACAGGGACACTGAAATTGTTTACCATACCCCACAAATGAACACATCGTACCGCACCACACCAAAATCGGCTTTGTCGCACCGCACGCAAAGTGTCATTTTGCGCACCGCAGTACATTAGAATTGTGTACAGGGCCGCACTAAAAGTTATTTTTGTCGCACTGCTCTATGTTTTCTGCGCACCGCGCTCCATCACACCTGGACGCTAGAAATACGTACCGCAGTACGCTGCACCACATCAAAATGAGGGCACCGCACCGCACCGCACCTCTATGTGTTTCTATGGGCACCGCGCTCCTACAATGCACTACTTTAATTTTAAAATTGCACTGGACTCTAATTGTGTACCGCACCGCACCGAAATGAGCACACCACATGCCGCGCCACACACAGGTGAGTCGGCCAATACATATATATATATATATATATATATATATATATATATATATATATATATATATATATATATATATATATATATATATATATATATATCTTTCTTTATATATATATCACCTGCTAGAAGTAAAATTTTCTGATTTAATCACGTTTACTTTATAAATGTGTAGGAAATTGAAGGTACAATGTCTTGCTATTCATATCAGCCAATTTTCTTACAAGCGTAGTAAGTTATTTTCCTTAATAATATTCTAACAGCCGCACAAACATCCCTTCATGCAGAACTCTATTGCATTCAAGACAGTCCTTTTGCATTTACCAAGGATCTAATTGCACCACCCACCATCCTGCCCATTTTCCTATACCACATTCTGCATCATCCGTGCCCTTATCATGCAACATTTATCCCTTTATCCCACATAATGTGACACGAAGTGCTCCCTTCACTCACCTCCATCACCTTACTCTTCTCCACATTTACTTCCATATATCTCTCTGTTTACACACCCTGCCAAATCCCTTAAACAATCTTCTCAAGCTTTCTTCTGATTCGCTGCACAAAACCAAATCATCAGCATTCTTACAGTAGACAAGGTATCCTCGACTCGCTTTCTCTACCACACTCTCACAATCGTAATTTTCAGTGGTGCGAACTAGGATTTATCCTTCATAACCAGTATGAAATTGGTTTATTTCTAGGGTATCCAGTTGCACTTTGAACCATTTCCTATACGAAATCCATTCGTAATTTTCAAAAGGGTCGACGAACTTGAAACTACTAGCTCACCATAATCAGTGCGAACCAGCAATATTTCTAGTACAAAATCCCTGTTATATATATATATATAATAAATATATATATATATATATATATATATATATATATATATATATATATATATATATATATATATATATATATATATATATATATATATATATATATATATATATATATATATATATATATATATAATATAATATATATATATATATATATATATATATATTTAGTACCATGAAAATATTGCGGGTTCGTACTGGTTAGTTCATCGACCCTTAATTGAAAATTACGAATGGATTTTGCATATAGTAAATGGTTCAAAGTACAACTGGATACCCTGGAAATAAAGCAATTTCATACTGGTTATGCTGGATAATTCCAGTATGACCCAACTGGTGACGGTGCTGTAAAAGGTAAGGAATTCGACTGGATCCAGCTGGAAATAATGCGGGTCCGTACTGGTTCTGCTAGGTAATTCCAGGATGACCCAGCTGGAAAATTACGACTGGTAACAGTGCAGGAAAGGGTAAGGAATTCGACTGGATCCAGCTGGAAATAATGCGGGTTCGTACTGGTTCTGCTAGATAATTCCAGGATGACCCAGCTGGAAAATTACGACTGGTAATGGTGTAGGAAAAGGTAAGAAATTCGACTGGATCTAGCTGGAAATAATGCGGGTTCGTACTGGTTCTGCTGGATAATCCCAGTACGACCCAGCTGGAAAATTACGACTGGATTTGAAAAAATCTGATCTTAAAACACAACAAGGTCCAGTGCGAAATTGAACTGGTTCCCACTGGAAATCATTGCACTGGTCCAGCTGGATCCCGTTGGAAAATGTGCTGGAACCAGTAAAAAATTTTTGCTGGGTCTCTCTCTCTCTCTCTCTCTCTCTCTCTATACTTAGAAGGAAAACTCTCTCTCTCTCTCACTTTAACAAATGCCGAAAATTCGCTTACCTCCACATTTTCAGTCGTCCTGAAAGATAATCCTTTCTTAATTCACAAAAATACAAATGTGCTCATTCCTGATGCCTTTCAAAACTTCCTAATTGAGCGCTGTATTGGAAGACGCAAGTTCAGTTGCTGCCTCACCACTTTCTCCACCGTTACCTAAGCATTTGGAGCAGCAAATAGTATTGGATTTTGAATGACACAATCATAAGTTTACCCAAATCTAACCATTTTCCTAAGCAGTTTACCTAAAGCAGGAACCAGAAGATTAAGTTTTACTAACTTTTGCAGACTTTCAGTGTAGTTTGTTTAATTGTAAATATTAATGTAATAGTCCTGTTTAAGAAGTAAAACAGGAGCTGGACATGAATCTTACAATTTCACTCTGAAGCTAGTCCCAAATCATCCACATTTATGGCAAAAAAAAAAAATCTCTGGTTATAAGAGTTTCTGTAACAAATCAAGCAAAACCACCTAACTTACCTAAACTAACCTAACCCAATGCCTGCGACGGGCTGTACGAATTTTCTTTTTGATGCGTCACCATTTGACCTGTATCCAACAATTCGGACTAGTCCCCTTTATAAATATAACTTATGTATATCACTACACGTTTCAAAATATAATTAAACAAAAATATGTACTTCTACATATAATACGAACACAAAGATAAATAGTCGAGTTTTGGTTGTTACTTAATAAAAGAAATAATAAGTTTACCAATAAGTATACAAATTAATAACAGCTTATAGACCAAATGTGTTTTGAATAATCATAGATTTTAACATTATGGTACAAAGGAGATATAAACGATTAGCTTATAAATTGTATTTAAAATATATGTGTATATATATAAGTATCTATTCATCTAAATAAAATATCAATAAAATATATCTAAATTTAGATAAAAAAAATTTAGTATTTAAAATTTGAAAGATATATAACAAAAATAAATTATATTATATATATATATATATACATATATATATATATATATATATATATATATATATATATATATATATATATATATATATATATATATATATATATATATATATATATATATATATATATATATATTTTATATATATAAATAAAATTTAGAAAAAATATATATATATATATATATATATATATATATATATATATTCTCTTTACCTTTTTAAAATATCAATTAAAATAATTAAATAATTAATTAAAATTAAGTATTTATTTAAAATATTAATCAATATAAAGATATAAAAAATCACAATCGTAAGCGTAATTATACTGCCAAGCAACCGTACCAACAGTGGTAAAATATTCAGCAAATTCATCTCTAATACTTTCTGCTTCATAAGAAGACTTTCTCGTTATGTTCTGCAGTGGTAAAATGGAGGACAATTTGTCTTCCTCATGCCGCCAAGACCTTGTGTAAGGATTCCCTCTTCTTCAACATCAACAGTTAATAAGGGAGAATAGGTCGAACTTAAAGTTTTACTTTTTCTCAAAACATTATGCAAGACAACACATGCCGTTGTTACCAGTGATACGTTTTGGGGTTTTAGCAGCAGTGGCTTTCTTAACACACGAAATACTGAAGCTAATATGTCGAGGGCATTTTCAACCACTCGTCGGGCCGGCCCGTGAAAGACGGTAATTGAAAATTCTTTCTTTTGAACCATTTTCATGAGTTCCTGGATAGGGTTTTAAAATCTGATTACTCAGAGAAATGCATTATCACAAACAAATACGTATGGCACACACTTGTTTCTTTCTTTTAGTGTTCCAGCTGGAGGCAGACTCAGGTTACCATTTTCGATTTTCTTAAAAAGTCTCTATAAACAACACGGTCTCAAAGTCTACCTTGGCATCAACTGCCATCAGCACAATGTTAAAGTATTTCTTTAATTAAAAAAGTCTTTCAAAAAAAAATAAGTAACGATTTTAAGGGTCCAAATGACCAAATCACTTTTAATATAGTCTTATTTACTCCATTCAATATTATTGGTAAGCTTGAAAATAAAGAAAAGAAAATTATTGCAAAAGAAATTACATATATCCTGGAAAGAGAAATTTAGCCACGAAAAATATTCATTTATATTATAATATATAATTATATATATATATATATTATATAATATATATAATATTTTAATTTATATATATATTATAAATATATATATATATATATTATATATTATTATAATCACCTGTCCTTAAGCTTTGCCGAGTTATGCTTAAAAGAAAGTGCTTAGGAATGGAAAAAGGGTTAATAATTATACTAGTATTATTTTCATTATTTTATTATATTTATTATTATTATAAATTTTAAATATAGTATTGATATTTATATTATTATTATCTATTATACTATTAATTATGATTGCTATATATATTTATGTATTATTTTATTTGTTTGTGATGGTCAAGGATTCCATGATGTGAATTTGTGTTCTACGGTCTCAAACCTCGACCCGTGCGTGAACACCCAAATTCTCTGCTCAACACCCACTTGCATTAATCATATTCAAATAAGTATAATATAGTAATTAAATTTTACAACCAAAATGTCTTAATCGGCAGAAAAAAAAAGAAGGTACCAAAATGTGTTATATGGCCTTAGCGATTTAAAGATATTATTTTTTTTCTTTTATTATTACACATTCCACGAAACTGCACCATTCACAGAAAAAAATATTTCTTTTCTTTATAACCCTTCATCCCAAAGGTACTAGAGAAACAAATATGAGGACAGAAGATGATGTGCCTCTGAGATCCGCATTTTAGTTAACATTCAGCGAATAATATAATATATATTAGAAAAGAATATAAACTCATTAGCTTTAGTAGTTCCGAAGGATTTAAGAAGAGCAATGTTCCTCCTTAGAAAAAAATAATAAATCCGATAATCGACAAGAAATAATGAATTCTGTTTGTATTAAGACTATGAAAAAAAAAATTAAGGGGAAAGGAAGTAGTGGACGAGTTAACTCTACAATATTGAGCAACAGTAATATGTTTAGGAAGCCCTACGGGAAAAACGATATTGACACGAAAGACACTCGCGTCGTCTCTTATCGAAAAGAAGACCTAATGGCCTCTAATGAAAAACGACTGGGGAGTATATCAGAACCTTCGGATCGAGTACGGTGTGTACAAGAAAGAAAGGGGACCAATGAAAAACCACTACCGAGATATCAAAAAATGTCGCGCTGGCGATCCTGACCTCTGAACATTAAGGCGTGCATACATAACATAAAAAAGAAAAGAATGGCCACATCAAACTCGAAATACGACAGAGTGAATGAAATCATGGGCGCGGGGAAAATAGCTCGTCCGAAGTGGGACTGCGGCTTACCATCAAAGGATACTCCTGCAATTTCATTGCGATAGTTCAATGCTTGGCTCTCGTCTGTCACCATCTTGGGCACTTTCTTACCGCTGAAGTGCGGCCAACTCTTTGTTTGGCGTTCTCTTTCTTGGCCGCGAAGAAAGAGAGAGATGCCAGACAAATGGAGTCTTAAAATAACACATGCCCATAAAGGTATTAATTAAGTATTGAGGCTGCACCCGGGATTTGGAAAGAGGTAAGCATGAGGGTACCGAGCAAATTTTTAGCATCTCTTTACAAGCTTGCATACCTGCTGAAGGACCACCCCGATTAAGCAATGCTATTGTCTCACAAGAAGATTCCCTATTCGATAATTCACCTATAATATTATGAAACTTATTTAATAATATATAATCATTACTTTTTAATATAGATGATATATATACACTATATGTACTAGTAGTCATAGTAACTATAATACTTAATACGTAATCGTTAAGTTAGGATAATATCATACTAACTTATAATACTAGTTATCACTGGTATACTATACTATATATTCCAAGATGAATTGCGGAATATTGAACGAAAAATTGTAAGGTAATCTCCTCTAATATATAATATAATTCAGTTATATATACTGATCAGCCTATTATATGTATATAGATTTTTATATACGATGCACATATAAGTCTAGCAATATATGTATAAACTCATTAATAGTATTATGAGTTAAGTAAAAAGCGCCAATACTTCTGTTTTGGTAATGTATTTCGATTAATAATATATACTTTAGATAAATTGATATAGTCTTATCCTTAGCTCGGTTCTATTTATGTATTATTGAATATATATATATTCATTCATTTATATTATTTCCTGAGGATAAGTAGAGTTTATATACGTACTAAATAATAGTACATGAAACTTCATCATTAATATATATTAGGTAGTAATTTAATAAATATATATATAACTATACAGTTTTACTTATACTATATTATAATGAGGCATGATATAAAATTGAATAGGGGCGTTTATCTATTCCTTTATTCGCATCGAAATGGACTCGCTAATATTTATCTTTTTATATGTATCAGTATACTCACTAAACCCAGTCTAAAATTAGTGAAAACGATACTAATAGTGGTAAATATGTGTATATTAGCGTAATACTAAGTATCAGATTAATGTTTTTAGATATATGATGCAAGTATAAATAAAATAACTTACACTATACATCAAGTTATCATTATGATATTTACTGAATAATGGAGATCAGCGCCTATGAATGAACCAGCACCTTTAAATTATATGTATAAATATATACTAATATAGCATAACCGTAGAAGATATTGGATAATGGCAAGGATAAAATTTAGATCGGGTGAATTATGCATCGCTCTCAAGATAGAGGAGTGAGATGTCAAACCTATAGAAAAACTAAAGCTAATATATAATATAGATAATAATTATGATATAATAGTAGATATGTAGTGATATAGATATAGAAGCCATAAAGTATATGTATATAAGAGTAAGGTTATAATAACTTAATAGGAAGAAATAGTATATATATATATAGTAATATTATATACTGTAAATAAATATAAAATATAATATAATATAATATATAATATAATATAGTATAAAAATGTAACAATTAGATATATATAGATACATTAATATAGTGCATAAATAACTATATATATATATATCATAATAAAAATTATATAAGCTAGTACTACGATAGCGTGACAGTATAATACATTAAGATAAACTTATAACGCTAGTTTTCTACGTATAGGTCATGATTATACTATAGTATATTTAATAGTGTAAGACTTGGAGGTAATATACTAATATACTCAATAATATATGATATAATAATATTAGTGTATAAGTAATATATCTATTACAGAGTATTCAGGCTTCTAGCTGTAATATAAAGCTTTTTGGCTGGCTATTTACTAGCATATTTTAAATATATAGAAATGATAAAAAATTAGTTATATATATAATCATAAATATTGTTACTTATAATTAGTCCCAGAAGTAAGAAAGTTGATCAACCCCTTATATATACTATACGTTGTCTCAGTAGATTAAGAATTATTTTACTAGTGTTAAAACCCATAGATGTCTGATTAGGGTATTTGACCGGTAGCCGCGGAGCAAAAGAACCTCTTGTTCTAGTTGCGGCTCCGAACTGCCGACGCATCCGCTCACGCTCGTAATAGGTTTCATGGTCCTAATGGTTTGCACTAATAGGAGGTCGCGGCTCCGGCCCTCTTGGGCTCCGGCTCGATCGCGTGACCTGGTTCCTACTTCCGGCTCCGGCTTCTCGGCTCCGGCTCCAGCGGCATCCAGTATAGATAAGCGTGTTCGCGGACAATTTCACTCTAGCTAGAGGCTACCGCAGCCAAACCAAGAATCTTTGCAGGACTACACGACTGCCAGAGCTTCCGGCCTCCAGTTTATCGCAAGGAGATGCTGCCAAAAAGAGTCTTTTAAAGTGATTGTGAGTGGTCTTCACAATGCGTCCCATCCCAAAAAACTTGCCTGCCTCCGAGACTCTGGCGCAGTTTCCCGTGCAGTATTACATTGGAAACAAGAGGTTCCATACTAACAACAGTAAAGAAAAACTAACCATAGCCACACAAAACTGACTAATACCTATACTCACACATTTCTTCAGGACATATCTGCTAACTATACCAATTGTAATTTGTACGCATTCAACAAAGTATGGTTAATAATGTTAACAAGCAAAACTGTATCAAGTAACCTTGATCTTAAATCTTAGCATATTTACTGATCTCTCAACACATAATATATGCTACAAACGTAGAAAAGCTTTTTACGATTTTACATAGTAATATTTGTTCAACAAAAAGTTTGATCATAACCTGTACGCTAAAGCTATCAATATTCCAATTCGTATAACTGCAACAACGTTAAAACAAAGGTTTATTCCTCGAGTAACATGCTCAACCCACCCTATGACACGATAAACCACTTACTGTAACATGCGCAACAGGCAGTCGTATTCGAATAAAAACTTAGTTAGATCAGATAATTATCGAGACAAAGTTAACAACTTTACCCGAAATAAATGCTAAACAAGTAGGGGAAGATAAACAGACAAAGCATTTTCTATTGAAGTTATAACACATATAATTTTCATTTGAAAGAGCGTTAGTTATATAATTGCATAAAAACATATAAGTTTGTTTATATAATATATTGGTATATATTAGTCATATTATAATTATTATATATATATTAGTATATGAATATTATAAAATATTAGGTAATATATGTATATATTATATATATGTATATATTATATATACTTATATGTAATTTCCTAACCAAATATAACGGATAGTATATAGTAATATATATAGAATGTGTAAATTATAATAGGTATCGAATTTGATATCAACTTCCATGCTGTATCAAATATCAAATTCAGAATGATATCATAAATTATATATAATACTAACTAAAAATATACATAAATAATAATATAGATATAAATCAATAAATTAATTCAGTATTATAATTTATCCCTTTTTATGTAAATTGTTAAAATAGAGGATAGGTGCTCAACAGTAGTAATTTATTATATTAATCAAGTTATATTTAGAGATAATTTACTTTATATATATGTATATAATCAATATACATAAATATAATAATATATAGTAATTAACTATATTCGATCTGAAACAGAGACATAAGGATATATCAAGCAATATACAGAAGATATGGAGGCCAGTGATTCAACTGATTAGATATTCCCTCCAGACATTCATACTACCTCTGAAAACGAATTATGAGACGTGTAGGTAATATTACCATTATCGATTACACTGACAGCCTCACTAATCCATTACTTCTGCCATAATTCAGGATTATACAAATAGCACACATTCTCTCAATTGCCAAGAGAGAAAGTTTAAAACTTTTAACCATAGTTGTTTAGATTAAATAGGCAAATCATGCCTGTGAATAACCCCAATATATTACGAGTAGAAACCCTCCAATGTCAGTGTTAACAAATAATCGGTATGATATATTCCCAATAGAGCAATATGATGTTGTATAAATCTCCTACAGTATCAACGTTAAAAATTGTCAGAACAGGTATCAGTCATATAAGATGATCCGAGACTGTTAAATTACGTTTTTGAAAGTTTTAAACCAAAGCATGTAATATTGATTATCAGGTAATATATGAATGAATCTGAACTGTTAGAACCCCTAATATACAAGGTGACGCACCAGAATTGGCAATTATCACGCAGAGGCTATCCAAAATAGTTGTCTACATCAAGGCTATTTATAACATAATGTACAGACTGAACGAGAAATAAACAACCCTAATGATATCTATATAATGAAGCCTCTCACTACATGATCTCTCTCCGCTAAGATATTTTCACTACGACTCGTTAGATGCATTCAGAATGACACACACGTTAGTACATTCTTACCCATGACATCCTGAGGTGCATCAATAAATAATTATGTTATGAATTCTTTCATAACAGTAAATTGAATAAAAGGTTCTATTATTTTAGCACCTGCTGTTAGGAAAGTAGTAATACAAATGTATCGGTCTCCAGTTCGGTTTTCACGAAATAAGATATGATTAAAGAGAACTTTCGATCTTGTAAGATAACTATAAGAATACCTTTTTAAATCGTAATAGGATGTATGTCTTAACGATAAACTAAACTTAGGTTATTGTTAGGCGAATCAGACGTCGCTAGTGCATTCCTGGGCCTGTTCCCGGTTGCAGTAACTTAGTCATTGCCGTTACCAACATCAGGCCGGAAAGACATAGACAACTTCAAGTCGCTAGCCGTGGACGGACGGACCTACCAAACATCTATAAACTGCATTGACTGACAACTTCAATCCGTGACTTGATTAAGACCAGTCGCCCCAAAGGTGGTTACGAGGCATTAGCACATATAGGTGCGTTTCGAAAGTGTAAAAGCGATTCAGAAGGGAGTGAAACAAGAAAATAGAAGAGTTCAAGAGGATAGTCCCAGGTATGAATCTTGCTGCCTGACCGCCGATGAACAAAATCAACAGACACAATAAACGATGTTTACTAATGGATATAAATTCATACTATGACACCACGATCGCGACTTAATAGTTTGGGTCTAATACATCCCGCATTCATATAAATACACACTGTGTACTCGTCGAAGCAACCCTACCTATAGAGCTCTCATATATTTAATGTTATAACTCTCGCACTCATCAGATCTCAAGAGAAAATCAATAATTCATATGACAAAAAATCTCTAGGGAGAAATGTTAATGAAGCATCAAGTTGAACAATATATATGTCTTGCATTAATGTTCAGTCTGGTAACGTTGAATCCGTCTCTCTATACGGCCCACATCCCTTAAACTATGATTCGTGATTATCTAATTAACGCTGTGAAGAGAGTAATCTCCTTCGATAATTCATTACTTATGAATCTCGAATTATTTATTAGAATAGTTATAAGAATAATAAGATACATATGAACTAGAATGCTAATAAATTATTATTTTTTTATTAACGGTTAAAATAATAGGAATATGGAAATCTTATTAAATAAATAGAGATAATATTGTAGCAAAATTTATGAATAATCTTTACAAGAAAAAAAAATATATTCCTAATAATAAAGAGGGTGTGAAGAATTCGAATTTAACGTAACTTATGTACTTAATGTATATAAATTTCCTGATATTTCAGTCAGTGTTTGTAGCACAGAATATTTCATTCAGAAAGATTAGTTGATATGCATACCTTCAGCAGATAGTTTAGCATAACTATGTAGCAGCCCTCTTAGTAAAATTGCAGGATTACCATTTTATATTATTTATATATAGTTGAATCGTGTCATAACTCTGAACTTAATGCTAAATCCAAAGCCTCGATAGTCTTACATATAAGACATCGCTGTAGCGAGTGAGAGAGACGAGGTGTGAAGAGACTCTTAATATAGGCAATATTAGGTTGTGATATTCTCGTCGTACTCTGAACTCAACTATGTTTAAAAGCTGCTTGATGATATACATAGCAAACTATTGGCTATAAACGAGCCTCGCTCATTATTTATTGAAATCGCCCACTCTATTCCTAGTTCTCACTATCATGATATAGAGCGATGCTGGGTTCACTCACGATTTCGTTCATCATGATAATAATATATATTTACAGCTTTTGTGTTATAAAATTTAATATGAGACCTGAAATTAACAATCCCGGTAAATTACAATTTGTACAACGTTTCATCGACATAACGATTGAGACTAGTAAAATCTCTATAGACTTCAATGGACTATGTACGATGAATCTTATACGTGTACTCTAAATGCGTTAGCTGAGTAGGGCTTTCAGTTAATTTAAACCTGGTACAGGTACTATACACATGGAGTATATTACTTAATAAATCTAACATGGTATTGGAAAAAAATAAAGTATTTTAATATTCTCTCTGGCTATGGTCGTGATTTTAATAGTAATTAATTACTTAGTATAATAGTGCTTGATTCTAACTTTAGATTTGAACATATCTGAATATGCTCATGTATATAGAAATATTGGTGATTATTTAGTCTTGAGACCAGTACCTAATGGGATTATTAACCACTGAACTCATTTTCAGTGGGGAGTTTGAAATGTCCTTGAAGAGGATATTAATATTATGTAGTACTATGGGTCTCCCAATATATTTAGTTTATCTAGAATACTACTTACCTTATGATCCCGGTTTATAAATATTAATATATAATATCAAGATATTTAATATTAGATATATTCAATTACCATTTTATAGCTAACTAAATATTATAATAGTCATTAATATTATTATAATTTATATTAGTAACCTCGTATATATAATCTAGTACTCGAGCGCTACTATCCCTGTCGGCTCACTCTCCACTCTGGCACTGTGGATAGTGATGTCTTGGGATACTATAATATATAATATATATATTATTAATATATAATATTATATATATATTAAATATTAATAATAATTATAATATATAATAATATATATATTATATTTTAATACAATTTGTCATATATTAAAAACAATTTAAATATATTATTATACTTCTTCCTAATAAATAATATTATTAATATAATAATATAATATTATTATAAGGTCCAAGATTACCACTGTAGTTAAATTAATATTTATGTAAATTAGGCAAGAAATATAAATTAAATTTCCCTTTGTAGTGAAGTTCAAATATTATGATTGGGCATCTAGTTATATTTAAATTTTAATATCTGCTTTAATTTTCCTATATTGAATTAATTTTTAATTATATTATAATCATAAGTGCGTCAGTATCTTTAAACTTATATCTTGTATTATTTATAACTATATATTATATATATAATATAAGGAAGAATGACAATTTTACGAAGATTTGAAAAAAGCTAATTAGCTAAGTCTTTAATATATCAATAAAATATCCCGTTTATTAATCTAATTATATCTATCACATTCAATGCTTTAATTAATTTATTCTAAAGATATTAAATTAATTAATTTCGCTGCTACTTATGTTCTCTATCATGTGCAGATAATTATAACGGTTCTTTGCACTATTGAACAACATATTAAAGTTCTATATAAGAAATGAAGCTTAGTACAATTAATATATTTACGTGTCACTCAAATGTTAGCTTTAATAATATAGAAGTTGTTACTTTTAGGTTGGTTTTGTATCAGCAGTATTCATGATATTACTCACGGGATGCTCTTATAATTAATTATTACGTTTATAGTATATATGTTTTATGATATCATAGTTTATGCATTATACTGAAGGATAATACTTGTTATTTATTTTCAGAGATTATCCTCCGTTGAGATAGAATTATATTAGATTAGCTTTAGTTATAGGTAATTGGTTATGATAAAAATTATTATTGTTATGAATATAATTTCTTATGCTATAATGTATAAGACTCTATCTTATACTTCTTTAGACCTAAGCTGTTTATATTGGATTTTAGTCAGTATGATATAATTAGACAATGTTATGATAACCATTTTGTTTGTTAAATTATATTACACATGTTAATGTAAAATATAACATGTTGGTTTGTTAGAGATCATGCTAGAAAAAGCTGTGAATATGATTACGATATTGTGTGGTAGTGTTTAAGTTTACTTTACATGGTTAAAGTATGGTAACTATTGTTAATGTTAGTACTGCAGGGTGCGGAGTCGCGGGTAAGCCGCAAGTTTTTATTGGGTGGCAGCATGGATGACAATAAATTTTGATAAGAACATGGCATAACTTTGTGGAGCGGTATAGTCGTAGCAAGTCCTCGTAGACTACGAAATCGTTAATTGGCACTCCTGGAGTGAGAGCCGGAGCGGAAAAAGCCGTGAAGCCTGGAGCACGGTAACCTCGGAGCCGGGAGCGGAGCCAGTGGCCCGGGGCCGAAATGTGTAGGGCGACTCTTAAGAGCCCGGGTAGACCCGGGGAAGCACGGTGTTTTTACCTACCGGTAGGCAGCAAAAAAAAGAGAGGTCTCGCCCACAGCCCCAGTTGCAGATATACGTAAAATTAATATATTTTTATAAATGAGTGAATTATTTAATTTATTTATTGACTCCCATATATATATTATATTATACCTATATAATTATAATATATATATTATATATTTATATATTATAATTAATAATTCTTAAGATTATGAGAAAGTTAAGCAATATATATATATATGAAATATGATACGTCTAATACAATATAATATTAAAAATAAATTGTTTAAATTGATACGATGAAGTGGTGTCAAAGGTAAAATTCCTGTTTAATATTTACTTAACTGTTTATATATTATTCTTAATTGTTATTATTTATAATCATATTATATTTATATTATATTTTATTAATCTATTTAATATTTAAATATAATATATTTTTATTTTATTTATATTTTACAATATATTTATTTATTTTTTAATGCGCTTTATATATACTTCGTCATGCTTATAATATTACTATAGTATTATAATTATTAAGCTTATATATTATAATTAGGGCATTGTCTACAGGACCCTTTCTGTATATTAAATGGAGTATACGGATATCTAGTTCAACTAATTGCAATTATATAGTCGTAATACTTATGAGGATTTTTTCTACTATTAATAACCATTATTAACTCCCTAAGTTAACCTTTTACTAACTTAATTGACATTATTTAACGTCTTTTAACGGGATCTAACTTTAATCATACTTAATTACCGTATAAATCTGTAGCATGCAAACTCATTTGTGATAATCTTATTATAATCATTTTTAATGGTTGAAAATGTTATCAGATATTATTAGCATAAGGTCGTGTATTTTGAAAAATAGCATTCCGGTGTTTATAATTATCAATCCTTACTTCAGGATGCTTGCCTAAATATAAATCATTATATATAGACGATTAAACCACTTAATCAGTTTTAAAAGATTATTATGATGGGGATTTTTTCATATATAAATATTAGGAGGAGGGATGAGCTCCTTAATTTCCTCATTTATATCTATTCCCCAGGGGCAATCCATTATCTTAACTTAGGCAGTAGATTTATGGCATAACACTCATCATAAAAGGGTAGGAGAACCTCCTAATTCATCCGTATATAAGTCATTAAAAAACAAACGTCTGGTATAGGCCATATAACAGGATATTTTGACGTTAAGGTCAATAAATGCCGCATCTAAAAGATCATTCAAACAAGCCGCTCCAGCATGCTTCTTCCTTTTACATTCATAGCAGAAAGGATACAGGCAACTCATATTTCAGTGATCATTGACCTTCTTTTTCTTCCCCAACAATGGGCCGGTTTGTAATTGGGTATTAAAGTTAACTTGCATATGGCAAAGGTTATAGTTTAATCAAATGACTAGTAATGTAAAATTACCATGACGTAATTCGGTTGTATTAAACACCCGTCCGCCTCCTATAAGTATTCTCATCATCTGACAATAAAAGGCAACACTAATATTTTACGGTACATTTGAGAGTAACCACTAAGGCTGCTGGATCAACTACTCTACGGTTTACGCAGGGAGCCCAGATCCGCAACGATTAGAGTCAGGCCCTTAATGCCTTTTAATTTTTGAAAGATTTAAGTCGCATCGCAATCTTAAAATATTTGGAATAGTCTCAAGAGAAGTTAAAAGTTTGATGAATTATCATACTTTTGACTATTATGATCTTACTAAACATGTGATTCAAAACGTAAGACGAAGATAAAGAAATAGAAGAAGAGAGATATAAGTGGAAAAACTTTGTAAGATATTTAGTTAATATAATATTTTCAAATAACTTTATTTAATTAATAATATATTAATATTAATAAATAATCTTCTACATAATTGAACCAGATGAATAACTAAAAATTTTTTAATTAAATGTTAAAAAAATCTAGTAATAAATACCTTATTGTGAAAGTCGCACATTAATATTAGTTGGAGGACGTGGGACTGTATATATATTAGCGGGTTAACCTGATTGGTCGGAGGAACTTCTAGTAATTTATAAAGCGGAGGTTGATGTATTCTGGGGAATAAGTGTAGGAGGTGCCCGTATTAAGTACGTGGTAACTACGGTTATATTCATTCCATGAAAGTTAGGCCCGAGTTGGCGCCACGTGATAACTTTACCTCCCATCAAAGAAAGGGAAAGCGGGTACGAACCAAATTCATGTGCTATGGTCACCACCACCCCAACTGCCGTAAAAAGGTAAATGACCATAACCCTGTTTTTTTCAAAGCAGTATGTTCGACCACCACTCACGGAGCAAAGCTCTATTCAAGTATTAATATGAAACGGTATATATAATGTTGATAATCATCTAATTGAGCCAAAAAAAAAATTTATTTCATAAACTAACGCAAACTTACGCAGATATTAAATATATAGAGCACTAAGACGCAAAAAGGCCTTAAATAGTGATTAGAAGAGATTAAATTTATGAAGTAGGAACCATACAAGAAAATGGATAAAATGAAATATTGATTATTTTACCACAAGAATAAACCGTTAAGGATCGTTAGGGTTTAATGGCTCAATTAAGGAACTGAAAAGAATGGAGTCGTGTCCCGTTATACACATTCGACGGACTGCCAGTTTTTGATGGGGAAAAGACCGGACACGAAGAGCACCGTATTATCAATGTAACTAGTCCAATGAAATTTGTTCCGGATCATTAAAATACAACCACGGACGATTCAGGAAAACTTATTGTTGACCGACTGCTAGCAGCATTTGCCCCTATTGATGTTTCTAACCGGAGGGAACGGCTTCATCACGTAAAATGGTTGGTTTGGACAGTTAACGCTAGATAGCTGGATAAATGTTATTCCTCGTAATAAGCACCTTATGCTCAACATACCAATAGGATAATCTATTAGTAAAAATAAGAAATTTAAAGCACTATACCTAACATCGTAACGTTATACCGACAATAAGATTTAAGCAGCGTGTCAATATAATAATATATTAGTGAACATAGAAAGTATGCAGGTTGACAGATTTTATTAAAGTTCTATTTTGCCTTTTTATGACTGTCTTGAAGAGACCAAAAGACCTGGAGATGAATCTGGGCTCTAGGCACAAACAAAAAAGTATGTTACTGGGGAACCATAGAATACGTCCATTCTAGTAAGGAATAGAGGAAAGTCATCACAATTACTGTATTTATAAACTGTAAAACTCTTGTCGGAATAGTTTGAGGAAGGAAGTTGACTGGGAGGAAGATGGAGCAGGAATCAGCCTGGGCAGGTTTCTTTGATAGGCCGTCCACTTATGGCAACACGTTGTGATATATGTGGGTAATATAGTTTCAAGTACACTTTTTATTGTTTAATAGTTATAGATCACATAAGATTTATGCTTTTCTTTTGGCAATCACATGTAAGAGACCTGAAAAATATCAATGTTATAAAGTATACAATGTCTATTTGTAGAGATAAACTAGGTTTAATATGATCGAAAAGATTAGTAATTAGGATAAGTATCCAGTATTAAGAAGGTAGTCTTAGTATACAATGAAGAAAGAGATTCTAGTTACATAGTTAGAGTATTTAAAGAATTAGAACTGAACCAGATAGGTTGAGGACGATTACTACCAACCTATATATCTAGGTAAAAATTATCATAGTCCATGATATATTTAAATCAGCTAGAGAAAATCATAGAATCCGTGATAAAGATATTAAGTAAAATAAAGTAATTAGTTAATAATTAAATTCAATTGAAGATAAATTAAAGATTATTATTACTGACTAGAGGGCAGCGCAGTGAATATGAAATGAGTTGTACAATGAGATTATTAATAAAGATGAAGTGGAATATAGCATGATCATGCCTGGCATTATTATATAATAATGGTAAGTATAATATTTATTATATAGTGGATTATATATAGAGTTAAGATGTGACAGACTAGGGAGAGATTCTAATTAATGAAAAGCTAATGTAATTCATTCTGAAGCGAAGATCAGGAAAATAGGTAGTTACTTAGAGGAATTTTCTACTATTCATATCTAGTCAAAATAAAGAAGAGAGTTTCGATTACTCCTAACATTAAATCAAACTAAACCTTAATGCCCTAATAAATAAATATTTTGATGCGCAAGCAATAAAAAGAAAAATTATAATAGAATAATTATAAGTTATATAGACAATAATATATAATTTGAGTAAAATGGTTATTAATAGTGACTAAAACCAATCTATAAAGTATTTTAAGAAGGGTGGGATTATAGTTTGTCTATAATATATTATTATAATTAATTAGAGTTAAATAAGTTAACTTTAAATGATTCAACGCGTCATTATAGTATTTGAAATAGAGGCGTATGGACGTGTTTATACTTAATGTAGATATATACAGTTGAGTGCTCGAGGGATATGACCTAAACCACAAATTTGCTTACCTTTTATATCTACGTCAAGCCTCTTCACTTCCGCCGCTAGTAGTTTATCTTACTTGTAGTAAAGGTGAGCTAAAGTTAGGAAAATCCATAAAATACATGTTTAATAGAATAGGGGGTTGGTTAAAGGAATTAAGTTAATATTCATAAGGTCGCCTTCTTCAAGTGTATTTGACCTCTGAGTCCAACCGGTTAAGCTAATTGAGCTTAACTACTCCAGTTTATATAATATAGATTTAATCATACTTTTTATATTTTGTTGAATTTTGGTAATATAATATAATAAAAAAGTAAAGAAGAGGTGCAGATGAGATTGCCGCAAGAATGAGTCTAAGTAAAGTATACTACCACTATAGACGGGCATACATAATATAAGAAGTTATGAATAAATAAAGGTTTTACTAAAAATTGGTATTATAATCAAATTGAATTTAACTAAGGATTTAAGAACCTAGCTTATTAAAGTATTACAAGCTCCTTAAAAGTGAGTATAGCTACCTATAGAATATATTATACATAATTAAAGGGAGTATTAGGCGAATTAGATACGTAGTATATATAATACTAAGATAATTTCTATAAGGATATAAATCAGAGTACGAGTAAGTTATAATATTTACCTCTTTTATTTATGTGAGTGGGAAGGTAGGCATACCACATTTGTTATAAGGATAATTCTCCATGAGAACTATAATTGGTTATGCGTTCAAAAGCTGTCCATACAACTGATAATATAATTTATTATCAATTGTGCAGTTTAACCACTTTTATAAACTATATAGTAATTATTGATTGGCTTAATAATAGAGTAATATAAGTATAATTTAATTAAAATCATATAATATTAAAAAATTGAAAACTAATTTAAGGGAGGATAAGGCGGGTATACAGTAATACCTACAGCAAAAGTATGATGTATACATGGATAGTACTATAATACGACCGAGACTCTTCGCTAATGAGACCAGAATACTACGGAGATCGTTGGTGAGACAATAGCATGCATTGTCAATGGCAGTGTATACAATGCCATCCTTCAGTCGGGTATCTAGCCCAGACCTGCTAACCGAGGCGCTTAATTTTGCTCTTTGGTCGTATCTTAATTAATGCCGTTATCATCTTTCAAATCTACGCGAGTTTCGTCGAAGCCTCCCATAAGCTTTTTACTTATGCAGTTGTTAAAGTTTCATAAATTCATATAATGTAAAGATGGAGCATTCTCTTTCTGTCCGCGAAAGAATACAACATGAGAGACTGCCAATTAATAGACACATATTCGGAAGTTGGGCGCGCTATAGGCCAGAGGAAAGTGCGCGCACCAGTAGATGGTGACAAGACGCGCACATAGCCTCGCCTATCATGATCGAGATGCCTATATGAAGCGCTCCCCCGATTGGGAGTTGTCAGTCAAAGTCCGAACCTCCCACCAGATGGTCAACAAGGTTCGTTAAGAATCTTGCCATTTTTATAAAGTATTAGTGAAGGTTGTAATGTGAATGTGGCTATCACTATGTAAATCATATAAGCGGAAAATACCTTTTTGTGCATAGGAAATGCCGTACTGTACTTTAAAAGTATTGAATCCGAGTAATACCACTAATAAGATAGTGCGCAATAATTATTAGTCCGGGTTATAATACTTTGTGGCTCAACAATCCCCAAACGCAAGGCCAAAACTGCGGAAGGAGATCCTACTGCGCACCTCGGTCCACACCCCGCTGAAGATCACTTACTGCAAAGTTCTTGTTCCAGATATGAGACTAAAGTTAGCAACAAGAAACCAGTCAATGATCTGGGGAGAATATTTTAATTGGAGTAAAGTATAACGGTTTTTTAGAAGGAGTTAGTCATTGTCGTTAGTATTATGTAAGTCATAAGTATTTTGACAGATTTGATGTTTATTATGAATAAGCCCATAAAAAGTTAGTTTCCTCGGAGAATATAAATTTATTGATAAAGTCCGAATTTTTTTCGTTCAACTCTTGAAACTATCAGATGATTTATAGGTTTGAATACTTTTTCTTATGTTCCGCACTTACGTCGTTTAATGAGTATAAAAGGATAACACCACTTTATCTTTGTCCTATTTATAAAATCCGTGACGACTAATACTCACCCTTAATAAGCATATATAACTCGATTGATTATCCTTAAAGTTAAATATATTATTAATATTATTATATAATTAATAATTATATATATTACTGTATTCTATAGTAAATGATTATATATTAAGGATAGATATTATTAATAGTATTAAGTAGATAGTTAGTATATATATATATATATATATTTAATATATATATATTATTATTTCTTTTTTCTGAACTGTGATTATTCATTTATAGTAATGTTGTCTAATTCAATATAAAAAAAAATT